>MJUU01055884.1:67517-88751 GCA_002080025.1 Modiolus philippinarum
TTTTTTGTTCATATATATTTGTGATATTTGTACGTTTCTGTGTAACTGAGAGTGAAATGACTGGTTATTACCTTCGAAATCTAACTGGTTTATAAATGCTTCTATCGAGTCATTCCGAATTTTTGTAACCTTCTTAACAACATAATTTTCTTTCCATTTGTCAAAAATTTCGTTCCGTAGCTGAGTTTCAAATTTCGAAGCTTCATTCGGTGACACCTGTGATGGGAAATAATAAAGATAAGGCATTTAGAACAAAATACATCATTTCTGAAATAATTACTAGCAATACCGTATTGCCTTCTACTTTATTTTTCAAAAATATTCAATAGTCAAACATATTCGACAATAAAATAAGACAATAGTTTAAAAAACTTACAAAGTCATCTCACAAATACATTAATACAATATTAAAATATGATTTTTGACAGATTACAGGTCGAGTATGTATAATTTTAACTTCTACATTGAATAATTATGTCAAGACATGAAATGTATCGCATTATGTCAATGTATCGCATTTCGTCCAAATAAGATCAAAGAACAAGTTATTATGCCACACACAGAAAAAAAATTGGTACAATGTCATTCTAAATCCTTGAAAAAGCTAATACAAATCAACCTGCATGACGATCAAAAATGAGGGTAAGGTTGAGGTATGTTCACAGCATAAAATTGAAAGTACAAAAGACTGAAAAAATATTTCGACGGCGACTTCAACTCAATTTCGTGACAAGCTTCAAGGACATGATAACAAAAGATTGATATATGTCTCAAGAAGTTCTTAGAATATGTATTAGTCGTTAGTCAGGGTCCATGTAATCAAAAAATGTCTTAGAACTAGCATATCATTTAAATTAACAGTAACTTCGGTATTTTGTTATTGGACCATCTGAGGATAAATCTGAGTCATACATGTAAGTTGCTTTCTGAAACATCATCTCCGAACTTTGGGTAAATCTAAAAATATATGCTAAGTTTAGGACACCTATAAAGTCAGTCTTAACATAAAAATAACTGCAATATACAAATGTTTGTTCTTCAACATACATATGTAAATAAAGAATACCTATTTGTCATTTACTGTGCAAATCTGCTGCTTTAAATGATTCATCTTACACAATCATATAACAACAGCGAACGATATGGTTTTATTTTATTTTTATTTTTTTCATTTAATATTATATTATTTGAAACCGCAACAATAATACATTGAAAAACAAGTATATAAAAACCAGGGTTTTACGAGATCTGCAAGCATTGAAAATTGACAACATTGCCCCTCCTTTACAAATTTTGCTTTCATTAGTACAAAAACCGGAATTGATATCACTTGGTGTTCTTGTAGCAGTTAACAAAACCTCCAGCGTAATGAGACTGTAAACGCTGATAGGGTGATTAGAACAGGAAGCTGTAGGTTAGATTTGCACAGCCGGAAGTAGATAGTATCTTGCCTATCGTGTGTTTTACAACAAATGCCAAAAAGTTGTCATGTATAAATTCTGATTTGTGATATTTTAGTATCATAGTTCGACCCGAAACCCAACAGTGGTCCTCTATAGGAAAAAAGGAACGCTCGTGCGGTTGTATATCCTCTAGGTCTCCATATTGACAACATTCTGTATAAAGTTATATTTTGGATGACGGTGATTGTATGAAGGAGCGAAAATGTATAAACTTGAGTTGATATCCTTTTCTCGTCTCGCAATTCATGGGATTGATGTATATAAATCGGAAGTCCCTAGTGGCTTGTTCTATGACTGTTTTCTATCACGTCTGCATTTACTGCTCGGATGGGAGAAAGATTTTCTTGTTCTACGATGATTTCCCTTTTCCCTCATTGTTCGTACGTTAAATATTCGATCTTTATTTCCCCCATTCTTATTCCTTTGTGTGAATTATTCTTCTTTTTTGGCGATAATTTAACTTTTTCATTCAATTCTTGCAGTCATTTTCAATTCCTTTTCAATACTTTTACAATGTTCTTTTATAATTATTGTAAATTTTCGCACCCTATGTTATGAATATCTCGCTTTTTCATCCCATTTGTATCAATTTGAATGTTGTCCCTCCAAATTCTATTTGCATGACAACGGTTGTCATTTTGACATTTTTAAGGCATAAACTTGTTTGTACACATGCTAGGCAACATTCCAAACAAATGTCATTCAATTTGAAGCAATTGGAATTTTTCCCGTGTTTTTCTATTTACAAAGCAGCGGTCTCCTTTTTGACTTTTTAAGAAAAAATAAAGCACGTTTCTATACAGCCTTTGTAATCGTTCTGTAATTTTCATTTCCATTGTGATACCTACGAATATGAACCCAATAAGCTTCTGTACGAACAATATCTTCATATGAAACATACAAAAAATATTTCACTTAAAATATTACATATTGGTACATTGACAAAGAGGGAAATAGGTATACTATTAGATAAAGTGTTGTTTTACGGAATGTTATTTTAGTACATGTAAACACTTTAATTGGATTGTTTTACGGAATGCTAAATTAATAAACACCTAAATTGGACTGAATTTTTCAAAGATTGATAAAAAATGTTTAGTGTCTACACTGTTGTTAATATGTATTACCAAATACTTGCAAATCTTGCTCGAGTCTGCGGCAAGCTTCAGAGAAACTCATTTGTTTGTCCGTTTTCACTTATTATGTTTACGTTATGATAAATACACCATTTATACCAATACTTTATCATCCTTAACATTTATTTCTGAATATTTAGTTTTGTATTTCGGACTACTTTACTTCAATGACGGGAAATGTACAATTCTGATCAGGTTGATTGCATATACAGATGCATTTCCCGATGTCTATGACACACTGCAATAAAGACGCTGAACATTTCCGATCAAACGCATACGGTTCACATGGTGATCGCACACGATTCACTTGATGAGCACTCAGGAAGATACAGAAAGTACTCAATCGTTATGGTGTATCGTGTATAGTGTAACGTTTATCATGCATTATGTCAGTTATTTTCATTTCATATTTCAATTAAACAATATGAGTAAGTGTTGTGATAACTTTTAAATGTTTATGGTGACAAAAATCGGAAGTGAAGCCATGGATATATAAACAACAAAAATATTATTAACACGGAAACTACAAATTTCTATTTTAATATAATAGTAGGTAAAACACTAAAACAACCAATATTGCTGTTAATTAAATTCAAAATAAAAAAATCGACATGCTGAATTAAAGATAGAATTTGCCAAGCATCTTGGTCTAATAAAGTCTTTATTAGTCAGTTAACTGCTAGTAGTCTCTTGTGATTTCATGTTTATGACCTTATATTTAGTTCTTTCAGTTTCATTTTTCACAGTTGACTCAGTCCTGTTGCCAACTGAATTTTACTGTTGTTACGATTGTTTTTTTGATTTATTACAATGGCTATAAGGGGAAGGTTTGGGCCCAATGAAACTAGGTTTGCGCCTGTCCTAAGTCAGGAAATGTATTAAGCCTTTGTGTGTCTTGTTTTTTTCTAGTTAAGTTTACTTTATGTCTATAGGAGTCTAGGATGATGTTTATTTCGCTGAACTTGATTACTCTTTATTCAGGGGCCGAGTCCGACCTGCCGTTGGGTGTGGGGTTTTCTCATCGTTTATTGAAGATCTTATGGTGACTTTGAGTTGTTGTTACTCCCCTTTGGATCGTTGTCTCTTTGACACATTCCCCGTTTCCCTTCTTTTTTCTATTTGTTGACGGGAATAAAAGATAAAATATGGTAAAAACACGTGATACTTAATCTGATTATATTTTCCATTTCTGTTAAAATGGAAGGTTGAAAATAGTAGGTACTCCAACGAAGAATTATGTAAGGAAATTTTGATGATTTATTAATTTTCATTGCACAAATAAATAATGATTACATGGTGCATGAACACGCACGTTAAGTGTCATAATTATATTACAACATATACTTTTCAACTGCAAAGTTTCAAATAGATTAATGGATGCATGTAAGTGCACGACGATTTTAACTTTTCCTTGTATTTTTCTGTTTTCTTGAATTTTTGTCGTAGTAAAAGATCAAAACGCCGTAACTCTAAAAAATTTTGAACTATTTTTCCCGTAGCTGTAATTGGACTGAGAAATGCGCAGAAAAAATACCCGAAGTGGACAAAATGTTATTATTTATCCTTAAAATGACATTTTTGGAAAAGTTTAATTTCTTTTTATTGAAGCAGATAACTATTTTTTGCACCATAATATTTATTGAATTCGAACATTCAATTTTTCGTTAGGTGCCTAAATACAGTTATAGTTATAGCGTTTAAAGAAAATAAGCATGTGTTGTAGAGTAAACACGCAAATGAATGTATTAAATGCAGATTTTAGAAAAGCCGAAGAAACACATGCTACATGCAAAGAAAGGAGAACGTTACAAAATACAGGTTACACGACGACCGCACACACGCATGAAGTTTTTTTTTGCTGACGGCATATGATTCACACAATAGGCACTATTTTTTTGGAACGTTGAATGTTTTCATCGCTGTATAACTCATCGTAAATGCTGTTAATCTAATGCAAATTAAAAGAAAACTTCACAAACACAATATGTTGATGAGCTTTATGCAAGATCGAATATTATTGTGTCACAATATTTATTATTATGTATGAGGAGAACTTGCCTTTACATTTTGAAGGACTCCTTGTACACTTTCTTCTACTGATCTTTGAGTCTGAAAGAATGAAAATAAAAATTGATACTAAAGATAAAAACACGGTTTAACAGATGACATTTATCAAACGGCAACTGTATACATGCACATACAAATTGATTTTAGACTTCCTGTCTAATACAAAAAAGAAATAGTCCAGTCATTCTATGGTTTGACCTCAAACTAATTGCAACAGAAATGATTTTTACGGGAAAAAATCAAGAAACTGTTGTGGTATATCACATTAAAAATCGCAAAAAATCGAAGTGGGGGAAAGTTGTCAAATAACGAAAATAAAATTCAACATTTCATCTCCTGAGGTTATGGTATTCATGGCGACCGTAGACACAGAAGAAGTTCACAAGCGAAACAAACAGCAGACGATGCTTCTTATCTTATAGAATTTATTGTTATAAGTAGAAGTTTAACATCAAAATTTTGAAATTAAAACCTATTACTTATTATTAAAGCAATACACATGCTGTGCCTAGGTTAAATGAGTGCAAAATACAAACGATCTGTCTGACATTGCCAATCTGCAGCCTGTGACAAGTCAAGATGGCGAAAATCCCAGCTCGAAACACAAGTAAAGCTCATATTGTCCAATAATCATGCAAAAATGAATATATAAACACAAACAGACAACAAAAAAAAACACATATTCTATGCTAAGGGACCGACCATTTAACCTGAAAAGGGGGGGTATGTTTTTTATTTATTTTTTTCACGTGTATCAACAAAATATTTTTTTCCAAAATTAACATTATTTTTGGGGGCAGAAAGCCTCCTTTAGAAATTTTGTTTTCATCATTTTGGCAGCCAAAGTATTTTTTCACATCAAATCAGGTGCAAAATATTTATTTTAGAAAAAACCATAGCCCCCCCCCCCTTCAAGTTAAATGGTCGGCCCCTAAATATTCGCATACTACATATCCATCACTTACGAACAAAAAAAACTATGAACAGCCATTAAAGCCACAATACGATCAATATAAATATCGTTGAAAAATGGGTTTTTGATGATTCACGTCACTGTAGAGTGAATATAATATGAAAATTTGAAAAATAACTTTGTCTGGCGAATTAGGAAACGTATGGAAGCCAATACAGCAATAAATGACTAATTACGAAAGTTATATATAACGTTAAATTTAAGGTTGAACGGGTCTTAAAACTCTTAGATAGACTTCGAATTTTCTAATATTTTCATGACTTACACTTTTTTAATAGGGATACAAAAAATTAAATAAAAATTTGGGGGTTACCGGACCTTATGATCATGAAATCAGTCATGTAGAAATCTGCTGGTTTGGTTGAAATGAAAGGGAAGATTTGCGAATTTTAACAAAATTTTAATACATTTTAGTTTCATCAGATATATATCTTTATATTGATTAGGTAAATTATTAGCTAATATACTTGCCTTCGATTTGCATGGAAAAAATGGGGGTCAACAAATTTATTTGCCATTTATTCACAAATAATCTCCACTTCATAGAAATGAAAGGTATTTCCTATTTGTCATTTACGTACCATTCTTAACTTGATTGATTGATTGATTGATTGGTTGGTTTGTTGGTTGGTTGTTTGGTAAGTTGGTTGATATTGAACACCAAGTTTAGCAATATTTCAGCTAGATCATGGTGTTAACTGTGAATTAGATGAGTTCCCAAGTACCGACTTTGTTTCCATTCTTAAAAATTTTCACTCAATCAAGTTCACGTGAGACCAGACAAGTTGTTACATTTACCGAAGAAACCCTTAATCAGCATCTTGACATGAAATCTATTAAGATATCAAACAAAGTAAACAGACACAGATGGGTCATACTATTTTGATGTGGCTCACCTAAGATGACGTTTGAAAACAGTACAGATCAAGAGAAAATCATTTTTACATATATATATATTTATTTGCAAATTTACGCCCATAGGGGCCAAGCAAATACAATGACAAAACATACAAGACATACAAACATATGTTTATACAACAACAAATGACATGTAAATACAGATATATATTGAGTAACTTTGGCCAACGTGGACTTTACTTTCGCAAGTCTGTACTTTGCTTTAAAAAGTCTGCTACTGCTGACAAAAGTTGAAAATTTGGATTTAAAATTTGTTTTAGTCTGTTGAGTGGCTGATCTTGAATAAAATTTTGATTTATAATATTTATTGATGAATATAAGTCGTTTCTAGCAGATTCATTCTTGGTACAATTTAGCACAAGATGTATTTCATCATCAATCTCATTTGAACTGCAGTGTTTTTTACATCTAGGTTGGTTTGTGTTGGAAACCGGTATTGTTTATTCTGGAGTTTCCCCACCCCCCTTTGCATAAGCGCGTAAAACGCGAGGTCAAAGTCTGAAAAGTCTTGAAAACTGTCTATTATGGTAAATTTGGAAATCAGAAAGTCGTATAAAATATAAAAGTAAAGTACAAATAAAACAAATTTCTAAAACAACCCTCTGCTTGTAGATAGAGTACTATATTAGACACTGTATGTATATACTTGCATTCGTATGTTACAAATGTCTTTGAACCAGATATTTGGCACAATATAAACCAATGCTGTGCAGCAGACCTCTACGTCTCAGATTTCTGTCAATCACCCATGAGAACAATCTTGAGCGAGATCATGTTCCAGTGATATCCAAAAAATGTTGTGATCTTTCAAGATAATTCGACACAGAGGCTGAGAGTTGGGGAATAAATAATTTCATGTAACAGCTACGCCCAAAATATCAAAATTCGTGTTTAACTTTTGATAGTATACGATCTGTAAGCCTTATGAAGATGAAAATTTGAAATGCAATATTTCTTTGATCTTTTCGACATTTCGATAAGTGTATATTGCTAACACAAAAAAATACATGTAGCAAAATATTGAAAATTCAAGGTTTGTCTCGTTCAATGGTGAATCCAGAGAGGAATTGTAGCGGTTGAACCCATTTACGAAAAAACAAAAATCACAACTTGTACAGATATTAGGTAAAATATCGACAGAAATTTGAATGAGCTCTAGGCAGGAAAAGAAAATAGGTGAACGTTTATACAGTAAGGGTATGTCCTCTGACTGAGAATTGTTGGTAGCTGCAACTTTGTATATCTGGTCTAATGTTAGTGTGTGTAGTATGAGCCATGGTCATGAATTTGAGGTATTGAAATAAAGATGAACATGCTGCATTTGAGTCGAGCGGTTACCGTATAATTTTAGATGGTTTAGTCACTATCACTACACAACTACATGTACTTAAATTATAATGGCGTTTAGCAAAAATCAAGAACGTTGACTTTTTTCTTTTATTATAACGCCACAGTGGAAGATTTATTATATGAAAATACGTTCAGGACGACTTTTGACAATTATTGTCTTCTCAAAAACTTAAGAAAATTGCACGAGGTTGCAGACAAGGCGAAATTTTTCCCAGAAAGTAATAACATTGGAAGTTAATAATACAGATTGGATATTCTTATATTTGTTCTTTTAAAATCTTGAAATGAAGAGATAGAATAAGACTTTAAAATGACTTAAATATCTAAAATGATACATTCTTCGGCTTAATATATATAAGATTTTAATCAGAAACGATAGTGAATGACGGAGCACAGAGACTTGCTCCCGGAGAGAGATTCATATTTGATAGTAAGCAATTTTTTCTAGGCCGGGAGCAAGTCCCTGTGAACGGAGTTAGTATTCGTTATTCGATTACCCTGTCATAGTTTCCAGTTTTAGTGATTTTTCTGAAAAAGGTTAATGTTTTACTCCAAATCCCCACTGGACATTATATTATAAGAAACGCTTGACATAGAGATGAGGCCTTCTAATATTTTAAGTGGTAGTTTTTATTGAATGATTTCTGTTCGAATTTCCATGTTTTTTTTCTTTATAAAAAACGTTATTGCCCGAAAATGAGAAATTTCTATTGAAATAATTGAGAATGTTAAAATTTGTAAATTAAACAACTCTTCGCGTTACTGAAATTTTTTAAGATTCACTTGCTTGTGGATTTTATCTACAATTTCCAATTTTCTGTAATTTTTCTTTTTAAAACACAATTGTACAAAAAAAAATATAAGAATTCAATTATAAATACTTGATTTTTTACTTAAATGTTCATAACAACTCATTTATTAAACAAATACTTTAAAATATTTTCCCTAACCTTTGACTTGTGGATTTTTCTGCGTTTTCCAGTTTTCTGCGATTTTTCCTCCAAAACCAAAATTTTACCCTAAATTGCGAAAATTCAATTCGAATTTTTGAATTTGTACTTATATGTTCATAACAACTCATTAATTATACAAATATTCTAAAAATATTTTCTGTTACCTTTGACTTGTGGATTTTTCTGCAATTTCCAGTTTTCTGCAATTTTTCTGTAAAAACCCCAATTTTTACCACAAAAGTGTTAAAATTCAATTTTAAATATTTGAATTTGTACTTGTATGTTCATAACAACTTATAAATTAAACAAATATTTTTAAAATGTTTTCACTAATTTTTCACTTGTGAATTTTTCTGCAATTTCCAGTTTTCCGCGATTTTTCTTTAAAAACCCAAATTTTACCCCAAAATTGTAAAAATTCAATTTTAAATATTTAAATTTGTACTTTTATGTTCATAACAACTCATTAATTAAACAAGTATTTTAAAAAAATATTTTCTCTAACCTTTTACTTGTGGATTTTTCTGCAATTTCCAGTTTTCTGCGATTTTTCTTTAAAAAACACATTTTTACCCCAAAAATGTCTAAAATTTTAAAAATTTTATTTGATTTTTTCACAAAGTATTTATATTTTCATTACTACTCTTTAGTTAAACAAATAATTTTAAAATGTATTTCATTAGTACTGAGCAGTGGATTATTTCAACAATTTCCATTTTTTTGCGATTTTTCTTCAGAGAACGATATTTTTACCCCGAAATGGACAATTTCCCATTTCAATATGGTGTACGATTTTTTACATGTTAAAGGCAATACATTAAATAAACAAATAAACATAAAATACTTTTTGTTGCAATTAGTTTGAGGTTTTGCCAAATTTGAGCTAGATTGACTGGACTAAAAGCCGTCTCAAGTAGCATGTAGCTGTATTTACATCACTTTTGCTCTTTGATGAGTTTCCAAGCCTTACATGCAGAGTTTGCAAAAAAAAAAAATAATAATAATAATAAAAAATAAGGATTTTACTCTATGCCTACTTCTTATACTCCATGCCTTTTCTACTTTATGCCTATTTTTTATACTGTATGTGTACTTTTTATACTTTATTCCATGCAAAAAACCTTAGAACTAAAAATTTTGATGGGCGAATAACAATCCTTTCTTGCTTTCTGCATATTCAAACATTTTCCACAAATACAATGTTAATAGTAGTAAACAAAATATTTTTTTGGTCCGTGAATATGCATGTTAAAACATCTTACATGACAACTCTGCCTATTAATCCGAATGGTAAAGGTATTTCAGATAGTTTTGTCGAATTTGCAAGTTTTGTCGAATTGGCAAAAGGTGTCATATTTAATTATTTCAAAAGCACCATGTGTATTTTATAACTTTAGGTCACCTATACATGAACCTGCAAAGTAATATAGATTCAACAAGCTGCATTGATAAATGTCTAGGCTTAATACTCAAATAGACATTGACTAAATGGGAAAGGCATACTATTAAATGAGTTAATTTTGATAATAATCTCTTCAATACATCGACAAACGAATATCGAAGCAAAAATGATGAAAAGGGGAATTCCAAAATCACGGCATATCATATTCATTACGAATTGAGACATCATGACAAAGACAAAACAAATAAACAGAAAGAACAAGAACGCCACAAAACTAAAGCACTAGCAGTGTGAACCTACAAAAACTGAGGTATCATCAGGTGCTCTGGCAGGGTAAGCATGACCTGCTCAACGCATGCCATCGGTCACAAAGCCAGCTGTAATATGGTGTTGAAAGATCTATTTGGTGTTGGGGAATGATTGGTTTTTGCCATTTTCTAGCCCTTAGACAAAACCAATTAAAATCCATGGTACGTGTCACTTCCAACAAACTTCGAACTGTACCAAGGTAAAAGTTTGGAAAACTTCTGCTATAATATTAAGTATTTTACGAAAGGATATGGAGTAAATGTACACGAGACCATAACACATATATTGACTCAACTGCAATAAATTTTAATAAGCTGTATGGCCAATTTTGAAATCAATTCCTCATTAGCAGTACTATAACCCAAACATAGGAAATCCACAATTTCAAAAAACGATTAAAATGCATAAAACCAAACGAAAGCCGAATAATCAGTAATATCAAATATAGCTAAGGATAAAACTATGATAGAGGAAGCTAAAACTTACGTTTTAGAATTACACAAATTTAAGATTGTCAGTGTAGTTATAAATAAAGTGTACACATGAGATATAATCTCATGTACAAGTACACCAGATCTAAGAAAGAGCATACATCCCAACACGGGGAATTGTTTTACCAACTCCACATTTTAAGTATTCGGACAATAAGGACAAATAGGTACCAAAACATTACCAACGAAGACTAAACTAAAAGATGACAATGTGATATACAAGACAACACAAAAAAACTAAAGATTTGTTTAATTCTTCTAGGATTTATGATAAAAAATGTTATTGTTGATGTAATTGGATTTATTAATCCAATCTATCCTCGATTAGTTGGATAGATTCCGTTAACTTTGTTAATGGTGCATCAAGAGTTACCTTTCTTTAGGCGCGGTTAAGTGATTTTCAGAAAATAAAAAGTGCCTTCTGTGAATTAAAAACCACATGACTATATTTTTCCAATCAAAACTTTTGGTTCAATCGATTTTCAGAAAATCGAAAGCGGCTTCCGAGAATTGAGAAGTCACATGACCACTTTTATCGAATAAAAAAATTCAGTTGCCACGCTTGCATCAGAATTTGGCAGGACTGACACGAAGCAGTTGTAAATTTTAAATGGACGTCTATTGCATGTTTTTATTTTATAAAGTATGGGCAAATCTGCTAGGAAATCATCAAGCCCCTATGCAAGGGCTAATAGAAACTCTACCCGACGTATCAGTCAAAGGCAAACGTCAGCTGGTAGTGGAGCTTTAAGATCGTCTGTACAAAATGGGACCGATAAACCTGTTTCGGTACGGAATAGGAGGACGTAAGAGCAGCTACTGGGAGTGGCAGAACCGGGAATGCATAGAACAATGTCCGGCAAGTTCAACCACATGTACAGCCAGGACAGGAGGATAATCATGATGTCCGATCCGTCAGTACATCAGGGAATGGACAACCCATGGTTCAACAGTCACAATTGTCCCCAGAAATGGAGCAAGTCGCAGACACTGTTACTCAGCGTTTAGTCCCGGAGCTTACAGGCCAAATCAGGAACGCCATCGAGAAATTCAAAACGACACCTGCTGTTGTTGTCACACCAGACACCCAGGAACAGAGCATGTCAGGTAGTCATCTAACTACTTTAAGTAATGATATGAATTTATTTGATCAATGTAATGTAACGGCCGCTCAAAGTTTTGACGACGAGCTCGGTCTAGGTGTATCTCAGCAAATAAGAGATAAAATAATAAATGGGGAATATGTCGATTTAGAAACCCTTTTTTTAACATCACAAACAGAGCAGTCTAGAACTATTGTAATTTATAATGCTGGTAATCTAAACTTAAAGCAAAATACTGGAAAGAAAATAACAGACATTAGCACATGGGTAAACGCTATGTTAATTTACACAAGCATTTATATTAAAGCACACCCAAGTAGTTCAAACGCCTTATTAAAATATATATACAACGTAAAACTAGGGGCTGCTAGATGTGCAGGATTAGGTTGGTTTAATTACGATCAGCAATTAAGGCTAAAACGTGCAAGAAATCAATCAATTAGCTGGGCAAGAGTTGACACAGAGCTTTGGCTACTGTATATTACCCAGGACATAGCTCCTCAACAAGCTCAAGTAACACAATATCAACAGAACGTAGTAGGTAAATCTTACTTGTACAACAACAAGTGTAAATGTGGTTGGCCAGCTTGTCGTTATCTCCATCGGTGCCTGAAAGGTGGGGATAATCACAGTGCTTTGCACTGCATAAAATCTGCACAAAACACTCAGAATCAAAACGAGAATGCTGGAAAGGGAAGGCCAAATGACTCATTTCAGAGTGATTTTCGAAGCCAAAGCAAATTCAAGAGATTTAATCAAAAATCAACATTTCATGGCACCGGGAGTAACGCAATTGAGGGCCCTAGGAAGTACACCAATTAAAATGAATAGGTTGAATTATTACTTGCAATTTTATCCAAATAAGGAAGATGCTATTATTTTATCAGAAGGTTTTCAGCAAGGCTATAGGGTTAACTATCATGAGCCTCGTCAAGCATTTGAATGTTCTAATTTAGTTTCTGCCAGACAGCATGAGGCAAAGCTAGCTGAAAAAAAAATTGAAAAAGAAATAACGGCAGGTCGTGTAGCTGGTCCCTTTGAAGAGAAACCCTTTCCAAATTTAAGGCTTTCACCAATTGGTTTAGTGCCGAAAAAGCCTACCCCTGGGTCTGATGAACATGGCTGGCGTATGATACAGCATATGAGTTTTCCATCAGGGCAAAGTGTAAATGATTTCATTGATCCCGATTTGGCGACAGTTCAGTATACGTCATTCGACAAAGTACTCGATACGATAAGTAAGTTGGGATATTCTGTCAGCTTTCAGATTAATTATATTTCACCCTGACGACTTCGAATGATTTGGTTTTTCTTTCAAGGGCCAGTATTATTATGACCGTTGTCTTCCGTTTGGCTGCTCTGCCTCGTGCGCCATTTCTGAAAAATTCTCGTCATTTTTGGAATATGTTTTGAGGTTTGTATCTAAAAAAGACTCAATTGAGCACTATTTGGACGATTTTTTGCTGGCAAGTTCTTTGCCAAGTGACTGTTTACTTATTATGAATACTTTTAGATATATTTGTGCTGACATTGGTGTACCACTTGCCGAGGATATAACTTTGGGTCCGTCATGTGTTATGATTTTCCTGGGCTTAGAAATCGACACAATTCATAGAGTGATTTGTATTCCACATGAGAAATTGATAGAAGTTAGAGAAAAACTGAGAAAAACTGGAATTTACTTTAAGAAAAAATAAAGTTACTCTTCGGGAACTTCAGTCGTTAGCTGATTCCTTAAATTTCTGTGCTAGGGCACTACCTGCAGCAAGGGCTTTTAATAAGAGGTTCTGCGATGCGATGTGTGGGGTTCAAGTTCCAAGTCAATTTAATAGGGTTTCAGGAGGTATGAAAAAACATATATTGACATGGCTAGCATTTTTGCAGAACTTCAGTGGTATATGTGCATTTAGGGACACTATTTGGTTTACGAATGATCAGTTGGAACTATTTTCTGACAGTGCGGGAAGTCCAGATTTGGGCTGTGGAACTTATTTTGCGGGAAAATTGTATTACTTTCCCTGGCCTGATAGTTGGAAAAATCCTAAGATTATGGCGGATATAACCTTTTTGGAGCTGGTCCCCATTGTTTTATCGATTTTCTTGTTTGAGAAGAATCTTTGCAATAAGCGAATTCTATTTCGTACAGATAATATCGCACTAGTCAGTATTTTAAACAGGAAGACTTCAAAGTCTAAGCGTGTGATGGAGTTGGTCCGGCCCTTTGTATTGCGTACTATGTTGAATAACATGCAGTTTAAATTATTGCATATCGAGGGTCGCCTCAATTCCATTTCTGAATCAATTTCACGCAAACAGTTGGACAGATTCCATATTCTAGCACCGGAAGCAGAGAGGAAGCCAATGGTGATACCAGAAGATTTTCACCAGTTGATTTCCAGTTTGAAATTAGTAATTTAATAGAAGCATCGCTGGCATCAAATACCAAAGACACTTGTAGTATAGGGTTACAGTGTTTTGAAAGTTTTCGTGAGGAATATAAACTAGACAAATCCTGGCCTCCTCCATTTTCTCATATTATACTTTTCGTGGCTTATTTATCATTGAAAGAGAAAGTCTATAAAACGGTTAATTGTTACTTAGCAGCAATCACTTTAAGATGTAAAATTATAGAACCACTATGCCAAAATTTAAAAAAAAACACTTTTTGGTATGTAAAATGCTTGAGGGTCTAAGGCGGGTGAGAGACACAAAGGACCAGAGACTCCCTATTACATCAGAATTTTTATCCAATATAGTTGCTAAGCTGCTAGCAGTGTGCTAATCGCTTTATGAAACTTTACTCTTTTCAGCAGCTTTTACATTGGCGTATCATTGGTTTTTTCGTGTAGGCGAAATAGTGTACACTAAAGCAGGCCAGTTACATCAAATTGTGGCTATTAGTGATGTCGAGATTTTGGCGGGCTACAAAAGTCAATTTATAAGACTAACACTGAGACATTCTAAATGTGATCAAGCGGGCAAAGGCACAATTGTTGACATTACTAGCACAGGATCACCTGTTTGTCCAGTACGACATATTAAGCGCTTCTTAGACTTTAGATCTAACTTCAATGGTCCCCTTTTCTGTCACTTTAATGGATCGTGTGTTTCTCGTTATCAATTTTCATCAGTTCTCACAAAAACGCTGCGAGTTTTAGGTATCGACTCTGTTCGTTATAAAAATCACTCATTTAGAATTGGGGCCGCTTCTGAATGGGCGGAAAATGGCAAAAGTGAGCAAGAAATAATGAAAATGGGCAGGTGGAAATCCGGAGCATACAAGCCGCACATTAGGTTTTGTTGAATTTTGAATTTGGAGAATATATAAACACAGTTTCGAAGTAAAGTAGATGGGCGTATTCAATATATGGACATATTAAATTGAATTTATTACTTTTGTGTATATTTTATTATTGTTATTGAAATATTGTTTTTAATAGTAAAAAGAACATCCATATGTATAGTAGGGTCCTCATTTATTAGAAACACCTTTTCATACGCTAGAACCACTTATGATGGGCCAAGTCTAGGCCTCAAAAGTAGAAATTGTAGCGTATGGTGGCAGGGAAAAGGTGGAATGCGCTGGGACCAGTTAGTCCCAAAGATTGAACAATTACTGCCATTGAAATACGAGAAATCCCCCGATATTTTGATCATACATTTTGTTTCCTTTGATTTTGTTTCCATTGATTTATTCACTTTTTTACCTTTTTGGGGCCATTTAGGGCTTGATATATGGTGTGTGGTTCCTCACTGTGTTGAAGACCGTACGGTGACCCCTAGATGCTTTGTTTTGGGTCGTTTTAACCTGGATATGGGATGTTGTCTCTTTGACATTTACCCCATTTCCTTTCTTTTTCATATTGCGGAGGCAATGATTTGGGCTATAGTAAACTACACAAATTGAGGCGCAACATTAGGTCTACTTTGAAAATATTGCATAAGATGCTACCCAGTTGTAGAATAGTGTGGTCTCAAATCCTCCCAAGACAAATTTGGAGAGCAAGCACGAACACTTTTGCACTTAACCAGGCTGCAATTAGGATCAATAACCTAGCGGGTTGCAAATGTGTAGAGTTAGGGAGTGGTTTTATCAAATACCCAGAAATTGGTTGGAACGAAAGTGGTCTTTTTAAAGGGGATGGGGTACATTTATCAGATATGGGAAATAATTTAATGCTATACAGACTGCAACAGTTCCTCCAGGATTTTGTCTAAGTTTAAAAGTTGTCAAATTAACAGAACATTATAGAAAATTATGAGCATTGTTAAATAGCAGTGTGGTTCTGATTTTAAGTGATTTAATTGTATGTTTTATTTTATTACTGATTTCCTCAAGGAGAGGAATTTTATATAATTATATAAAAACTTCTTAACCACGACTCTTGTCGCTTCCTCCATCTTTGATGGCGGTGGTCGCATCTCCATTAGGATACGCGACCATGTGGCGGATAAGCGACACAACGCCACTTATTTGATACAATGTTCGATTATTTTACTTGCGTTACTGAGCTTCAGTTGCAATTGTTTGCAGTTCCCGGGGCCAGTGTTTTTGTGCGCTAGGTTGTATAAATGATCAATTGTGATCCATACTAATGTTTTATTAAATCGATCAAGATCAATCCAGTTACAGAATAATGACTTCGATTAATGCTTTATCTTGATCCATGCTAATTGATCTACAGTGATCCATTCTAATGACATAATTGATCAACAGTGATCCATTCTAATGACATATAATTGATCAACAGTGATCCATTCTAATGACATATAATTGATCAACAGTGATCCACTCTAATGACATATAATTGATCAAATTTTGATCCATTCTAATGTTTGTAATGTTTGTGAGTCGTGGCCTATAATTGCCAATTACAATATCAATCTTTACTTTAGTTTTTTATTTTGCCCATGAAATCTTAAGTTAATATTAAATACTTGGAACTCTTGTTCGAGTCTGCACCAGACTTCAGGGAAACTACTTTTTGGCTGTTTTCATTTCATGTTTACATATTGATTAAAATCATTTATTACAATATTTTAAAATCAGAAGAAGTTAATTTTGAACAGTTAGTTTGATTTAGTATGTTGGTCCGTATTTCAGCGTAGTGGCGTGTAACTTAGAATTTCGATAGGTTCGATCGAAAATACAGTTATATATCCCGCCGTTAATGTTGTAAATGTCCTGTATCATGAAATTTTTCAAATTAAAAATACTTGAGTGTGACAATATTTTTTTTTGTCGAGGTATGAATTTACCCCTGCAACTTGAATGGGTTGCTGTGCAGTTTCGTCTACAGTTCTTGAAGTCTGAAAGAAGGAAAATAAAAAAAAATAATACGAATGAAAAATTAACAGACAAAATCTGTAAAACCCCAATTGTATGCACACAAACTAATTTAAGACCTTCTGTCTAATGCATAGAAAGAAACTCGGTTAAGATGGCATGAATTGAGTTTTCCGTAACTTTTACATTTTGAAGAATTTGAAAAACTTATAAAGTTTGTAAAAGTTATAAAAAATAAGGTTCATAATGTATAACTACTTTTTATACTCTATGTTTTGTTGAAAAACTTAAATTTAAAAGATTAAATGGAGTCTTTTCTTATATTCAGCTAATTATAAATTCTTTCCACAAACACTCTCAAGGTAGTCAAAACTGTAAAATGAAATATTTGCCTTGAAGACATTTTGTACAACAACTATATATATATACTATATAAACTTGAACAATTTATGCCAAGACCTGGAAAAGAGGTCTTTTGTATTAGGCAGATCATTTAACACGTTGCACAATTTGGTTGCTTAGAACAGTTTTGATTGACATTTAACCTTCAAAAATATTGACCCTTGAGTTAGAGGTCACCTTTATTAAGCAGCCAGTATTCAAATTTCTTTGACTGTTGCTTAAATCAGGTTTGACTATAAACAGTTGATTTGCCAAATACAAAATGTCTTAGTCTAAAAACTCTAGGGGTTGCCCTTATAAACATTGTCACCCTTTTTGAACAAAGATTTTGACAGACGTACGAACAAACGGACGTTTAAAAAAATGCCCGTGACTTTTTGTAGCTGAAGATAAAACATTTGGGCTCTCACTATTGAGTTAATACAAATAGCTCTTTTAAAAACCAATTTATCAACAGAAAAAAACAATTTTCTCAAAAATTTATTTTTTTATTTGTTATGGTTATCAGGAGATAGTTTTTTTTTTTTTTTTTTTTTTTCATTTCCAGTGATGTAGAACTCTATAAAGCCAAGGAAGCTTATGAAAATATGATTAGAAATATTTGAAAAGCATTCAAAATTCAATTCAATATCCCACTTTTTTTGAAAGCCGTAGATATAATGATATCTGATCATCTGCTCCTGACAAGTTCAACCGGACGAAAAGACAGAAAAAGAGACGCATTCAAAACTTTTTGTGGTCGTTTTGTATATGTAGCTGGTAACAATAAATCACCTTAGGGTTTACATGTTTTTGACACTAAATGACTCCTTGACAGTGCGATAGGTGATGTGTACGGGGAAGGACATGTTTAATCTTTCGATGCACCTGATTTCAATGTCAGTTTTTATGAGCGTTCACACTGTTAAAGCTGTTATTTTCGTATTGTTTGGTCATGTCTCCTGTGTTTGTTCTTATTTGCTACCTTATCTCTTGACTAAGATGTTTGTAATTTTTGTCTTCTGCTTCTTCTTACTACTTTTGTTTTATTTTGTTTTGTTTTTTTATTTTGCATGTTGAAAGAACTTAAATGGTTAAACCAAAGCATATTGAAATATGTTCAAATGCAGAACATAATTAGTGCTTGTTTCTTTCGATGCTTATACATGAAAATCTGAGTCGTCTGCATTTAGCTCACTCTTAATAAACATAGTTTAAAATAATGTTTTAAAGACATATATCTACAACTCCACACTTGGAAAAAAGAAATAAAGACGTCAAAGGCGCTATAAATTTAAAATGAATTTGATCCTACTGCAATCGAGAGTTCAGGAAGTAACAAATGGTTTTAATTTTTCTAAGCTGTTAAGAAGTTCGTGAACAAGTTTTCTGCAAGTTCACGCCATGCAATTCCGCAATTACATAACCTTTTTGATTGTCGCAAGTTGACATGTCTAGATTTTCACGAAAACACTTAGGTTAAATCTGAGCGTCGATATTTATTTTCCTCAAAATACTTTAATATTGTAGATACAAAGACAATACCATACCTTTTCCTCTGTCATTTTCTCGGGATCGGTTTCTACTGCCGTATTCTCGGAATCGTTTTCCTGTTGACTATTTTCCTGAAAAAGGAAACATCATATTATGACATGTGAGTGAAATTATCAGTCATCTTTTAACTTTGTATTTGAACAGCCACCAAAAAATAGATAAAGCAATTAAATTCACTCTACAACATATGAATGTCGACTGCAAAACTTATCAGGAAAAAACATTCCTAAAATGCAGAAATAAGTATTTCTAAAAGTAATGAAAAATTGTGAATTGAGATTTCTGAAACATTATTTACGACAACGTACCACATCAAACTTTCAGACGTACCAATTGGGACGAAAAAACGTTAACCAAACAACATTATAACGATTCAGAAATGCCTAAAGTTCCACCTAAAGATAACACCTTGAATACCATGTACTGGATTCCTAAGCTTCACAAAAATCTCTTCAAACATCGTTTTATTTCGGCATCTAGTAAGTGTTCAACTACTTATTTATCTATCCATTTAACTAGTTCACTTACTTGTATAAGGGAGATGGTTATTAAGGTGTCTGCATGGTATTATTTTCCTGTTATAGAATTTTGTGAAATTTTCTGTGTAGAAACATTATTGTATTATTTTTCAAAATACAAAATAAAATTTGGGGGTCACCGTGCATTTAAGCGCAAAAAATGAAATTGAAAATTTCAGGATTTTACAAAGAAATGATAGGGAAAATGACTATATGAGGGGATAGCTTTAAAAATCTATTATAGATTTTGTTCATACTTTGCATGTGTTTTGAGTTCATTACATAGTTTACATATAAAAAATAAAAATTAGGGGTCACCGATGAAATAAGAGGGAAACATTGCGAAATGGTAATTTCTCTAGTGATATCTTTGTTAAATTATTTAATTAAATTACCTCCCTTGCATAATTTCTGTGTTCTGTAAATCCAGCAACAGATTTAAAGCTTGTGTGTTTTAGTTCATCTTTTTGTTATGGAAATGTTGTAAAAATGATTAGGAATAATAATTTTAAATACTTTGATACTTTCTTTACATTTTAAATAACTATTTTGTTAATTTTTTTAATGAATAAAACCTAAATGAACAAGTTTTACACAAAAATGGTGGAATAATACCACTGAGACACCTTAAATACTGTAAAAAAACTGATCAAAACTCTGGTGTAAACAATTCAATTGAAGTTTTGGATATACTACAATCTATTGAAAGACCAGTCTAATCCGTCGAGAAGTTATGATTTTTCCACACTTTATACTACCCTTCCACATAAGTTGATTAATTCAAAATTGGGACAACTTATTAATGGTCTTATAAATTTTCTGTTCTGCAGCTTATTGGTTCTAACAAAAAGCAAGGTGTCTTCTCTAATGTTATATACAATAATTATTGTTCCTGGACATGTGATGACATGATTAATGCACCAAATCTTTTGCTGGACATCATTTTTGTTCGTTTTGGCAACACTATTTATCAACAGGTCATAGATATTCACATGAGTACAAATTGTGTACCGCTCATTGCATATCTTTTTCTGTTCTGTTACGAACGAGACTTCATGAAAAAAAAAACTTCAAAACGGAACCATACAAAACAGTGATTATCTTATTTCTATTTTCAATGATAACAGCAGGTATATTGACGAAATCCTTACTACTGACAATCCCCAGTTTTTAGATTTTGTAGACATGATTTACCCACAAGAGCTAAAATAAAAATAAAGCTAACAATGATTCCAAATACTGCCCTTTTCTGGATCTAACTATCATTATTGACGCTGGCAAAATAATAACTAAAATATATGATAAAAGGGATGATTTTGATTTCACTAT
>MJUU01055884.1:88866-106029 GCA_002080025.1 Modiolus philippinarum
ATATATATATATATATATTTATATATATATATATAAGTTTTATAACAGATATGAATATTTAATATCTAAATATGGCGTTACTCGCAAACAGCTTATTAGTCAGGGCATTTCTAGTCCCCGTTTTTACGGTAATGTTGTTAAAAAATGCCAGAAACTGATGAAAAACCCAGAAAAGCTGGGACGTTACTTACATTCTTTGCATAATAGGAGATATTGACAAGATACTCTGCTTGCATCCGTTAAATTAGCTTTGAGATCTAGTGACCGGCAAATTTTACATACACACTGGCCTCGCACTGATACTGCAGATGTCTACTGAAATGTATGATGATTCTTAACTAAATCCTGCGGGAAATTTTGAGTTAATTTTTCTTCCGTAGTGAGACATTGTTTTACCAGCAGACTAGGCTCCTTTAGCTAGCCGACAGATTAGCGGCGAGCACCCCTTGACCCATCTTTCAAAATTACGTATTGTCATATTCTCTTCTTTCAAGATTGTGTTTATGGAGTTAGTAGTCTACCTGTATTGGGTTTTATTCGTATGTTTACTATACTATAGGGAAACGGGACAGATAAAGGGGAGGTTTGGGTACCCATAAACCGGTTTAACCCTACCGCTGGCTTTTGCTAGTGCCGGTACCAAGTCCGGCTGTCCCGAGTTCCTATCGTTGTTTAGGTTTGTCTTTTGTGTAGTTCCCTAGCAGATTTGTGGCATGTAATTATAATTTTCAGCCATTGTAGGTGTTTCCTGTTGTCCCTTTTATTTCATTTTTCTTTCAGAAAATGGCTACCGTCGTTATCTGACATGGTCCAACATACTTTATTTTCAGATTATTTTAGGGTCAGATTATTTTTTTCCCATACACAATATGCTAGGACTTTTTGTTGAGCCAGGCTTTTTTCTAATGGACAGTTTTTTCATCCCCGACGACAAAAGCAAACACACAGAATTGACTTAGGTTCTCAACTTTGAAATTGCGCACGAAAGCAGAACAGGATGTAATGGTATATCTTGTTGGATTTTGTTTTGTCAACAATCCCCCACTCAATAACTTGTAGCGTAATTTTTTTTGCAATTTTCAATGAACCACTAGCCTTTTGGTATGTTTTATAATTTCAGAAAATTTTATGTTTTCTGGGCTAATCCGTCCAAGTAAGGACACAGAGAATAAGTCCACAAGCAGAGGCATCGACCCAGTGGCAACAAATAACTGAAAACCGAAGTTACTGTGGATTTAGTTTCTGCATACATGCATTTCGACAATTAATGTTTCTTCAGCGAAATAAAAAAAAACTGTTAAAATCTATGGTACGTGTTACTTCTCAAAAATGATATATCTTGTGCTTAAGAAATGAAATATCTTAGGAGTCTCCGAATAATACATAGTTTAAAAATGTTTAAAAGACATGAATTTACAACGTTATTTTTCCATGATTCTAGACAAATAAAGACGTCAAAAACTGTAGAAAGTTAAAATTGAATTTGGTCACTCTGAAATCAAAAGTTTAGAAAGCACCAAATTGTTAAAATGCTAAAAAAGTTGTGACGAACTTTATGAAAAACTTAGCTTCACGATCGCTCCCGCCATTGCCTCTACTTTTTTTACCGCGAAACAGTCTCAAGTTAACATTTCATCAAACCGTACTGTCTTTAGAATTTTACAAATGCACTTAAAATGAGTTTAAACATTCCTCTTTATTTTCACCCTAATACATCAATGCTGCAAATACAAACTCAATTTCGTACCTCTTTTTCTGTCGTTTCCTCGGAATCGTCTTCATTCTGTCCTAGAATATTTTTCTGTAAAAAAACATTAAAATGTGAGTCAAATTTCGTGACATCTTTAACTATGTCATTGACCTGCAACCGAACACTCCAAATGCAAGTATATTCACTTTACCCTGCAAGGACGTTGACTTATTGGCAAATTATATTCTTTTAATAAAAATATCAAAATATCTTTAGTTAGGGGGAAAGTAGTAAATTAATCAGTATCCCTTATCAGTGCAACTTGAATGTAAACATTGGAAGATAACTGCCGAAACATACCCTTCGAAAGTGTGTACAAAACTGTAGATGAGTAGAAAATTTCGTAATCCGGAGTGCCCGGCAATTGATAGATTTCGTTGAAACAGGCAGGAAAAAAATACTGGAAACAGAATTGAGGAAAGGATGGCATGTGAGGACGCAAGAAGTTCTTTTACATTTTTCTTTTTGTCTTTTTACTTAATAAAGTTGTTCCTACGCCGTGTAATTTCAAACTTTCAGAGAATATTAATTACATTATGCCATTGTTCACATCCTATCTTAAATTTTGATATTTCAAGATATCTAAGAATAATGAAAAAAATAAAAGTTATATTTCTTGTAAGGGAGATAATTTAACGAATATATCAACAATTTTATTGATTTTTACATATTTTTTTCCCTAAATTTAGAAAAAATGAAGGGGCTGAATTTTCTCAAATTTTATTATATCTTACATATACCTACTATCTTTCTTTTTTCAGTTTTTGGTGAAAATTAGACGACAAAGTTTTTTTTTAAACAAGAAGTGCTTAATACCTTTAAAAACTGGGGAAAAGTGAGCCTACACCCTTATACTTCAGTTCAAACTAACAAGATTTATAAGCAAACTTCATGCTTACTTTCACACTTGTTTTAACTACAGAATTTAGCATTTGTCACATTTTTCTATCAAATAAAATTTCAAATAGTGTTTTTTTATACAACAAAATCAATGAACATGCATATTTTAAATACTGTAATTATTAAAGAATATTAAACGAGTGGAAATTTTAAGCTTACCCAGGTCTACTCCCTTAAAATAATACAGTGCCCGAGATTTATAAATCAGCCATCAATCACTAGAAATTTTTTATCTATCTATGTAAATACAATTCCTATTTTGATCCAATTAATTTGATAAACATAATATTAAAAAAAAAAACTTGTCATAAGCCCTTTTAAAATGATAAAATTTTGCCTTTTTAGTAATGATTGGTTGTATTGTACATGTAGCATATCGTGAGTGATTGCAATAATGTATCTACCTATTCTCAATTATTGGCTGAACCGCTCACGGTTCAGCCATACTTTATCTGTCATTAATTCTTATTGCACATGGGTAACTTGAGAAGGAAAGAATCAAATGCGGAAAGGACTTGAACTGATACGGAACTAACTGTCCTCTTGAGACTTAAGTAGAGTTTGGAAATATATAGTCTTTGGCTAATTGCACTAATCTATTAATCAAGGTTAATTAAATACATATTTATGTACAATGCTACTTATCAAAGGTTGACCATAATGTTGTAATTGTTTTATCCTCTAAATATAAAATTACTGTAAAAAATAAAATGGTTTATATAAAATAAAATTGTTTATTATACTTTAGAAGAGTTCCCCTTAACGAAAATTAATTTGACAATTCAATCTATCATATGTAAGATTCTTATAAAAGCTGCCAGGGTAACATTCAATGAAATTGTCATACGGCTGAGAGGGTAACAATTTGCACTGTTACCCTCTGTTCATGGTACAATTATTTCCAATAAATGATTGAAATCAAAGAAACATTCAGTGTAATAAAATAAATAACATATAGCTGGGAGGGTGACAGAGCAGATTGTTTCCCCTCGCAAAACATTGTCAACCTCTGCTTCGCATCGGTTGACAATATTTTCTCGGGGTAACAATCTGCTCTGTTACCCTCCTGCTCTGTAAAGGGCTACGCAGAGCGCAGCATGATACGACCGCACCATGTCGACCACTGAAATTTGAAAAAGTGTAATTTAGATCAAATTTGGACACAGTAAAAAGCTTGACACAGTAATTAGATGGACACAAAAAAAGCTTGATACAGTAATAAGTTAGACCCAAAATAGTAAAAATAAGCTTACAATGAGAATAATCCAAAGAAAAAATCCCATCAAAATCTGATGAAAAATAAGGATTTCGCATATTTCTTATAATAGCAATTTTGGCCCCTCTGACCCCTTATAGCTCGGAAATGATATGAGCTATGCCAAATCCACTGAATACACACTACTGCAGAAGAAACCATTAAAAATC
Source organism: Modiolus philippinarum (assembly GCA_002080025.1). Taxonomy (NCBI): domain Eukaryota; kingdom Metazoa; phylum Mollusca; class Bivalvia; order Mytilida; family Modiolidae; genus Modiolus; species Modiolus philippinarum. The sequence continues at coordinate 92,942 of MJUU01055884.1, forward strand.
CATGAAATATCCATTAAAATACCATTAATTTGCCATTAAATGTCATAAATCCATTAAAACTACCCATTATTTTTTGTCAGAAACTAATTAATGGTTTTCTAAAATATGTCATTAAAATAAAAATTAATGGTATGAAATAAGGAAAATACCATTAATTAATCATTAAATTGACTGAATAATTTCTCTTTTCATTAGATTTATGGGCATTAAAATAATCATGGGCATTATTTCTTGTAGAAAAAAAGTAATGGCCATTAAAACAGACACACATATCAAATTAATGACCATTAAATTAAATCAAAGTCAATTTCATGACCATTATATTAACTGTTTATAATTTGATGGTTGTTATTTAGTAAAACACATAAATTAATGCCCATTAATTATATGATTTATATATTAATGGCCATTACTTTACATAATTTATATATTAATGCCCATTACTGTGCATGGCTTATACATTAATGCCCACTACTTTATATAATTAATGTATTAATGCCCATTACTTGACTTAATTTATATATTCATGCCCATTAATTGACATGATTTATAGATTAAGGCCCATTTCTGTACATGATTTATAGATTAAGGCCCATTTCTGTATATGATTTATATATTAATGCCCATTATTTGACATGATGTATATATCTATGCCTATTAATGGACGTAATATATATATATTAAATAATTACTATACATGATTAAAAACTTTGTTCACCTCGCCTAGATCTATTACATGCATCAATACTAAACAATAAGTTATATTTTTTCCTGTTGCTAACAACTGCATGGAGATAAATCTTCAATAGAATGACAGTAAATGGTTTGATATTCATGAATACCCTAATTGTACATTTCAACAGTGCATTATTTATAATATATTTTTCCTTTTACCATTGTTTTACCACAGTGAACTCTAAAAAATGTTGTATGCAAACAGTGCACTCTGAATAAATATACAAAACCTTTTTTTTTTGGGGGGGTAATGTTTTACCACTGCCAGATATTTATTTATCATGATTATAATTTTCCATCGATATCCATGTACTTTCATTATGCATGTCATGTGTAAATAACCTTAGGCCAAAAATATGCTTGTTTGAATTCGGATTCTTTGAAAAAATAAGGTGGGTAGGTAGCCTGGAAGGCAAAGTCATTTTTATTTTTTAAAATCATTTTATCAAGTTTATATAGACACTTATTGGGAATATATTTTACTTTAAAAGTGCTTAACCCAAAACATGATATTTACTAGCATTTTGCCAAAAAGTACTAATAAAATATGTTAGGGTAGATAGAGAAAATAGGGGATAAGGAAACCTTAAACATACATATTTCTTGGCATTATATCCATATTGAAAATTACTTACGTCATGAATTTTTATGATGTAAACTACTATTAATAGTAATATTTTTTTTTGTCTAGCGCTTTAATCAATTCGTAAAAACATCTATTATTCAATGAAGTATATGCGGTAAGGACCTAAATTTGTCAATACATGTATTAAGTAGTAAATTTTAAATGAAAGTTACTGCCTGCATTTCCTTTCATAGCAACCCCAAAGAAAATCTATTTGAATTCCCTGCAACATTCGTTCTTTTTGTTTTGTGTTTGATACCCCCTTTGAGCCTCTTTAAAAAATCAAGTTGGTATTGATTTATCTTTTTAAACGTTTTAAGTACCTACAGAAAAATAATTTAAAATTACAAACACTTTTTTACTATAGACCCCTTTTGAGCCTCTTGTTTATTTAAAAAGAATTTAATTGTTTGATTTATTTGTTTGAACATGCTGTAGGAAACATACAGAAAAAATGTGCATCGAAATCTGACATCTGAAAAAAAAGTTTAAAAAAACTTCTTTTTTCATTTACAACCCCCTTTGTGCCTTTTTTCTAAAAAAAAATCCAGTAAATCCTACATCAATTCAGTCAAAATACTTCAACTGCACAATCTAATTATCAATAAAATAAAACAAAGCCCGTCTGAATACAATATATAATTAAGTCAAATACGCGAAAACTGATTACGGTTCTGTTCCGTTGTTGGAGGAATTTACAACAAGGAAGTGATTTCCGGTTAACCAAACGCGCGACCAGACGACAAGTAGGCAATTACAGTGTGCCAATTTTTTGCTGAAAATGGACGTTTTAACAATTCAAACATGCAGAAATGATATTTAGATAAGTATAAATCATTTATCGATATATATATAAGAACGAGATTCAAATTATCAATACCATTCGGTGATTTTTCACTCGGACTGATCTTGACGACAGTTGCACCCTATTCTGATTTTGATTCCTCATCGACCTTGATAAATTACAACTTGCTGTTGTCTTCATGGCTTGCTAGACTTGATGTGTGTCACATTATTTTGACCCAAGTCATTTTCTTTATTCAGAATTTACTTTTCTTTTATACGTAACTTTTAAAACTCCCCGAGTTATAAAAAACAGACCCGAGTGGGACACGAAACTCTTTTTGATATTTTGCCTTCTTTTGTACCATTTTAATGCTGCTGATGAGAGGTTACTCCTTGAAAAATGTGTACAGCATAACGGAATTTACTGTTTTTAATGCAACTTCGGTATTTTTTGTATTTTGAATTAACAGTTGTTATTATTTTTTTTAAAACAAATAGTTATCAATATTCATCCTTCAATTCAAAAAAATTGCGGTTTCCCAAACGTGATCAAAGTCAAATCTCTGTCCATAGTGAAACATAATGTGTCTCAGTATGTTGCAAAACTACAGATAATGTCATCTTACACTTACACATCAGGATCCAACATTAAGAATGCGGGACAATGGATTAGTCTAAAAAAAATCTCAAAACAAGTTTTCTCTTATTAAACATTTTTTTTTTTGTTATCAAGGTTAACAGGCTTTGAAAAACTGGCCAAATCATGTATTTTATAGAGTCATTTAAAATGTCTTACAAATGTTTATAGTTTTTTTAATTCATCAAATTATAACGTCACAATGAAAAAGGCAGACAAAAGGATGTTTGGCAATTCCACACTCAATTTGTATATCACAATATATGCAAGTGGAATAATTGTCGATCTACCTTAAATATTTAATAGACATTATCACATTATGACGACACAGGTCACATTACTTCGCAGTCTTTTATGTCAGATTTGTAAATTTACCAATCAAACATTTACCTGCAACCACGTTCTAGGTTCTTCCTTCTCCCTCTTCTGCTGCCCAGAGTGTATGAATACCTATTTTTTGTGGGCATGGTTTTTTGTGTAAACTTAAAATTTTCAAGTTCCCTGTCAGGACATGTACAGTGTAGATTTTAAGAGAAAACAAGTTAACCTTACAGAATTACCTACTATGATAACGTTCAAAAGTGGTGGAAAACTCATTTGTTTCCTTGTATTTAGCTGAATCATCTTGAATTGATTTGAAATCAAGTGATAAGACAGGAAGTTTTTCTTTTTATTTATGCTTGCATTTTTTTTTAATTTTCACTGGAGAGACATGAATGTCAAAGTAGTCATATGCATAGACTTTATTCGCAGCAACATTGGTATTTAGTAGTATTTGAATAAAATAGAAACTGATAGTTTTACTTAGGGCATTTGGGTAATATTGTCATCATTTTTTTTAAAAATGGTAATAAATATAACGTGTGACAAATTTTCAATACTTTTTTATTTAACAAAAATCTATTTAAACACTACATAAAACAATTATAATATTTCAACTTCAGCAAAGACATCTGGAAAAGAGAAATCAATATGAAGAACTCGGTATCAATAATTAAATTCTAAAAAAACTTGATCATTTATTTTCATACCTGGTATTTGAAAATTGATGATGTACACTTTGAGGGAGGGGGTTGCAAAAGTGTGTGTCTTGCACACTTTGGAAAATGGTTGACAAATATGGATGACCCTTAAAAGCACTGTACTTTACATGGAGGTTTCATGTTGTTGGTAAGATTTTTTTGTAGGCAGTTGTTCATTACAAAAGACCCCACTCATGCAGATTTGACTATATTTTAGATGCATTTTTGATTTTCAACACGATATAAACATCATAAGTATAAAGCGCATTAAAGTTTGTCTACAGTATGGCAAGTACATGTGTTAATGTCAGTTGTTTGAAATATCGTGTCATTTAAGAGATTATGGCCATTGAAATTACAAACACCAGGTATTTAAGGTGTTAATGGCCATTAAACTATTAAACCTGCAATTCACGTTCTTAATGGCCATTAACTTTTTCTGTGTACCCATTACTTTTTTCATGGTCATCCAACAAAAAATAATTGTTATTTTAATGCCCATTAAAATACACCAGACACAAAATTAATTGTTAATTTAATGCCCATTAAAATATGGCTACAAAAATTAATGGATATTTTAATGGCCATTAAAATACAGCAAACAAAAAATTAATGCCATTTAAAATACAGTAATGGCCATTAAATATCTCGAAAAAGTAATGGTGCTATTAATTATGGTTACAATTAATGCCCATTAAACTTTTGGTAAAAGAATTCATGCCCATTAACCCTATCTAAGAAAAAATAATGGCCATTATATCCATTTAATTTAATGGCCATTACCTAATAAGTCATGCCCATTAATGAAAAATTAATAGTCACAATTAATGGCCATAATTTCCAGTTCATGCCTTTTTTTAATGGTTAATATTAAACTTTTTAATGGTAAAGAAAATCAATTTAATGGACAAAGCCATTAAAATTATACCATTAAATGTAACCATAATTAATAGACATACTTTAATGGGTATATTTCATAGTACATTAATGGGTATTCTTACAGTAGTGACAACTTATAGCTTACAATGAGAGGAACGCAAGGAATAAAATCCCACCAAAATCTGATGAAAAATAAAGATTTGTAATAATTGCAATTTTGACCCCTTTGATCCCTTATAGCCATGAAGCGGTAATAGATACATCAAATCTGTTGACATACTACTGAAAGCTTGCATTGGGAGGAATCCAAAGAAAAAAATCCCATTAAAATCTGATCTAAAAAAGATTTCACATATTTCTAAAAATTGCAATTCTGGTCCCTTTGACCCCTTATAGCTAAGAAACGGAAAGAGCTACACCAAATCTGTTGACATACTACTGAAAGCTTACAATGAGAGGAATCGAGAGAAAAAAATCCCTTGAAATCCGATTAAAAATAAAAATTTTAGGTAATCCGTATGTTTGCATTTTTGGTCCCGTTGGACCCCTCATAGCTTGGAAAGGAAACAAATTATCAAAAATCTTGTGGTTCAACACTAGTTTATTTTTCATAAGGAATCCATTGCTAAAAACTCCATCAAAATCGGACTAAAAATAAAAGAATGATTTTTTTTTAAATTCGCCCCTTTTGGGTGGGGCCAAAAACTAAAGGAAAAAAATAGTTTCTCAAGAATGTTTAAAGAAACATCATACTAAAATTTTGAAAACAATCCGTCTACTAGAACCAAAATTATGCTGTCCACAGACACGAAAATACCTAATTTAACCCCTTTTTGGCCCTTTTTTGCCTCTTTTTCAAAAACGGGTGGAGCAGGGAACGCCAAATGAAAACCCGGGCTTGAGCTTGTCCCAACACACATCATACTAAAATTTGATAACAATCCGTTCACTAGAACCAGTTATGCTGTCCACAGACGCAGACGCAGACACCGACGCCAGTGCCATACCATAATAGGACCGCAAAATTTTTGCGGTCATATAAAAACGGGCCGTGTCATCGAAAGTATCCTAAAATTTGTCCTATGACATATCTTAAGACGAAAATTAGGACCATCCTTGGACTGTTTTATAACATATCTTAGGGTGCACATCGAAGCTGTCCTAAGACCATCTTAGTAAAGATGTCCTAACTTTGGCCTTAAGTGCTGTTTTTATCATTGATTTATTTGGGAATAATTTAATAATAATTTAGTGGCATTTTAATGACGGGAATGGACAGATATTATTTAAAAATATTTTAGAAAATTAATGACATCTTTTATGAATATTAATCAATTAACTGCAATTAGACCTAACAACATGTAGCAGCATTTTACTGATATATAAAAATGCAAATTGTGAAAAATATACGTTTTTTGTTTTTGGTTTTAAACACTTCAATCTTACAGTTTTCATTGAAATCGATATTCTTATGAAGAATAATAAACAGGTGAGATGATTTTAAATGGTTAATATCCAACAGAACAAACAATGACAAAAGAAAATCTCGTGCGTAATAGTTACATGAGGAATAAAAAAGATTTGAACCGTAAAATGCAAAAATAGGTATGTTTCATGGATACATACAATAAAGTTACATTTTCATGGAGAAAAACAAACAATTTGGTCAATTTTATAAGTTAAGACAGACTTAAGACATCTCCATTGCAGTCCTAAAGTTAGGATAAATTTTGAGATGTATTCTAAGTTAGGAGATGTTCGATGAACCCACTTATGACTAAGTTTTGTCATAAGATGGTCTAAGGACATGTCTTAGTCCTAAGACACCTTCGATGACATGGGCCATGATCGTCAAAGTTGTGCATGAATGTACTGGGTGGATCCACACTATTGTGATTAGTTTTAATAAGACTTCACTAATAAATCTAGTTAAAATTTTGAATGTGTTCACCCTAGGATTTAATATAAGTATGAGGTTAACATATAATGGTCAGATATGTTCTCCTTTTTGATCCACAAAATCAATGTTCTGAAAAAAGTATCAAAACAATAAATATTTGTGGGCTATGATAGTACGTGTTTCATGTTTTTGATACTTTTGCACAAAAAATATTGCGAATGTCACGAGTTCAAAGATAGAACCAGAGGATTCCAGGAGCCTGTATCGCTCACCTGGTTTTCATTTGCCACAATCAAGCTAACATTGTAAGTTATACAGTTGAACTTCAGTCTCTCCAACTTTGGTAGCTCAAACACAATCAATATCTTGCACTGTATTTAAAGTCTGATCATGTTTTACTATATGTCTTTGTTGGCCTTTTTTGACAAAAACATTCTTGGTAAGGACCACTTTTGAAGTCGAGACATCATTTTGTAAGTGGCGGTCAACGACAATTTTTAACACTATAAAGTCTCAACATCAATATCTTTTTGGAAACTAAATTTTATTGAAGTCTGACAATGTTGAATGTTCCAGCCTTATTTGATGGCCAGTTTGAAAATGGCAAGCAACGAACAATATTTAACATCAGTTTTGAAGTTGCCACATCAATACCTATTTGGAAACCAAATTTCATTGAAATCACACAATATTGAACTTTTTTGGCGGCCATTTTGAAAATGGCGGTCAACGAACAATTTTCAACACCGGTTTTGAAGTCGCAACATCAATGTCTATTTGGAAACCAAATTTTATTGAAATCAGACAATGTTGAATTGTACCACCTTATTTGGCGGCCATTTCGAAAATGGCAGTCAACGAACAATTTTTAACATCAGTTTTGAATTCGCCACAGCATGGCAAACATTTCATCATTTTACACTTAACCTTCATCTTCTATAATTTTGGAAATAAAAGACAAAAAATACAAAAATTTAAAAGATTCGGTGAAAAAGGGGCAATAAGTCCTACAAGGGATTTTGGATTTTCTTCAAAATTTCAGGGTGGGTAGATCTTGATATGCTGAACATTTTTGTAATAAAAGTTGACCTCTATCTGTTATAGTTTTTCAAATGAATAATAAAATTAATTAATATTTTGAAAATTTTACGGAAAAGGGGCAATAACTCCGAGACGGGTTGTCAGATTTTCTTCAAAATTGCAGGGCGGGTAGATCTTGCTATGCTGATTGTTATAATCCTCCTTTAGGGATTTCTTATAATTACATATAATCATAACTAAGTCAGTTGTTCTTAAGCAACGTACTTTATCTATAAACTACTGTAACATGATTATACTACATGTACATACTAAACATCAATGAATAAACCCCAAGAGCGATGAAGATTACTTTAACACGTGCGTGCACTATTTTCAATCAAGTAAGTAGGCGGTGCTTTACACTTAGCAGATAAGGAATTACATTGAACAAATCATTAATCACAACAACCCCCCTGTGAAGAAAATTAAACATTTGCAGTTCTTGTGTGACGTTATCAATGAAAGTCTTAATTATAAAAGCGCACGTGAATTCCAAAATTTATAAAGTTCAAGTGTTCATTGACAAGAAAAAGAAATTATTTACACAGTTTGTTATAAGCGGCAGTGTTTCCTTTGATGTCTAATTGATTATATGTAAAGTACACATGTTTATATGAAAGATCTAAAATAAATGTCAAACTTGTATTTCATTTACAATTTTGAATTTTAATGACAGAGTAGACTGCTCTGTATTCCCTAAATTATCTGAGCAAGGGTATTATCCTGTCCCTTACGGCACTACTCAGATTTTCTTAGATTTCTTCTTTAAGTCTTGCAGGTTTTTTTACAGTTCTTCCGCTTCTTGTAGTGTACATACTAGTATTTGTTTCGTTTCTTATGTTATTTTGATCACTGCTTGATGTTGTAATATCAATGTCTTCGTTGTCTTTGTAGTCCTGATTGTCAATATCACTATCGGGAAATTGTTCTTTCGTTTTCATGATGTGACGTCTATTTCTGCGGTATTGTACTCCTTCGGGTGTTTCTATTGTGTACGAGTTCGGTTCTTCATTACGGCAACTTATAACTCTTGCTGGTTGCCATTTTCCTTGTTTTTGTCGTTTGCTGGATTTGTCATAATAGCACTTCTGTCTTTCTTTCTTTGAGATTTTGCATTTTCTCTCTTGTTGATTTAATTTGGACGCATTTCGGTTTCAGTTGATTTTTTGTTGTCGGAATTGTGTATCTCAGTTTTCTGTTAATTAATAATTGGGCTGGTGATCCAATATTTTCTATCGGCGTATTTCTATATGCTAGTAAGCTTAAGTAGGGATCTTTGCCGTCTTGCTTTGATTTTGTCAACATAATTTTTGCACTTTGAACAAATCGTTCGGGTAGTCCATTTGACTGTTGGTAATTCGGACTTGATGTTTTATGTGTAAATCCCCATTCATCGGCGAATCTTCTGAATTCAGACGAAGTATATTGCGGACCACAGTCACTTCTAACTTGTTGAGGTATTCCGTGTCTCGCAAAAATTGATTTCAGGTGGGTGATTACACAAGATGATTTCGTATTTTCTAATCTCGCAATTTCGAAATATCTGGAATAATAATCAACTGCTAGAAGGTAATTCTGATTGTCCCATTGAAATAAGTCTGTTCCAACGGAGTGCCATGGTAAGTCTGGCGTTTCAGACATTTTCATAGGTTCTTTTGAATTTGAATTGCGATTTTCAAGGCAAATACTGCATTTCATTATCTTGTCAGTGATATGTGCATTTATACACGGCCAAACTATAAATTCCCTAGCTAGTTTCTTGGTTTTCTCAATGCCTAAATGACCCTCATGTAGCTTTGTCAAAATTTTTTATCTCATTGTGGTCGGTATGACGATTTTTTTGCCTTTTAGGATTAGGCCACTGACTTCACTTAGATTATTTTTACAGTTCCAGTATTGCATAATGTCTTTTGGTAACTGTCTTTTCTTTTTCGGCCAACCATTACGTATCTATTTTCTCAGGATTTGCAGCGACTCATCTTGTTTCGTTTCATGTTTGATTTCATCCAATTGATTATCACTAACTGGCATGTTGTGTACAATCACAGTGTTTACAATACTGTTTATAAAACACTCTATCTCATCATCATCATTGCGATTATCTGTCACATTTAACGGCGCTCTTGACAGCATGTCTGGCACTAGAAGTTCTTTCCCAGGCTTATAAATCAGATCTAAATCATACTTTTTTAATCTAAACAGCATTCTTTGAAGTCTGGTCGGCGAATCCCCCAATGACTTTCTCATTATTGTCTCTAGTGGTTTATGATCAGACTCTACCGTTACATGTCTACCATGACTAAATACCGAAGTTACTGTAAATTTAAATTCTGCATATGCGCATTTCGACAATTTATGTCTCTTGAGTACAGATAAAATCTAAACGTTTGGAAGACCATAAACCCAAAGATGTTTAAAACTGATAGAGGACAAAAAACCAATATGATCTAAATGTAAAGCCAAAATCAGCTAAGGACAATGCTTTGCATGAGGGAGATATTCCTTAGTTTTCAACAAAATTTACAAAAATTTAGATATTGTACGGTTTCAAATATTTGTTCTAATCCAAACAACACGGCTAATAATTCTCTTTCAATGTTTGCGTAGCGAGTCTCGGCACCTGTTAAAGATCTAGACACATAGGCAATCGGTTTATCATCTTGAGGTAAACAACTTCCTAACCCTACCATAGAACTATCACAGCTGACAGTGACGGGTTTTTATACATCAAAATAATTGAGTATTGGATCGCTTGTCAAAATTTTCTTGCTCCCTGCTCATGTGTCCATATGAACTCATTTTCATCCTTTAGTAGTTTGCGGATCGGATCTGTGACGGATGACATGTTTGGGACAAATTTTGCCAAATAGTACCTAACAGTCTCTGTACACCTTTTTTGTCGGTCGGAGCCGGCATTTCGGTAATGGCCTTCTAATTTTTCTTTATCTGGCCTGATACCATCTACACTAAGAACATGGCCTATACGTAATTTATGTCATTCTTAATTTACATTTTTCTGGATTCAGTGTAAGTCCAGCTTGCTGACATTTGTGCGTAGGCGGTCATCATGTTCTTGTTTCGTTCTACCCCAAACCAATATATCGTCAATGTCAGTTTCGACGCCTTCAAGACCTTCAAATATTTCTGAAGCATGTTTTTGTAAATCTTCTTGAGCAGAGTTTATTCCGAATGGCATTCTCAAAAAACAGTATCTACCAAATGGAGAATTAAAAGTTGTAAGATTCTGACTTTCTGTGTCCAACGGAATTTGCCGGTATGAACTATTACAGTCGAGTTTACTCATGTACTTGGCCCCTGACATTCTAGTTGTGATATCTTCTATGGTTGGTAAAGCATAATGTTCTCTTTTAATTGCTAAATTTAACGATCTCGGGTCTAGGCAAACTCTCAGTTTCTTTGTTTGCGGTTTCTCTACTACGACTAACGAATTTACCCAGTCTGTTGGCTCATCTACTTTGCGGATAACCTTTTTCGCTTCCATATCATCTAGTGTTGTTTTCAATCTCTGACGCAACGCAGCTGGTATCTTTCTTGGTGGGTTAATTACAGGAGTCACAGATTTGTCAATTTTGATGTGATACGGCTTACTTAGAAAACCTAACCCTGTGAACAGTTTGGGAAAAGCCTTAATTGGATCATCTAAATTAGACTGCACAGTCATTACAACTTGAATTAATCCCAAATCATGCGATGTTTTGAAACCTAGTATCGGGTATTGATCAGTGTTGGTTACATAAAACTCATAGTTTTTGTCTTGAAGTTGTAGCGAACATTAACCCTTTACATTGAGTTTATCTCCGGAATAGCTAGTTAATGTCGTTTTTGTGTTGAGTAGTCTTACATCTCTCATTTTGTTGAATATTGACAGCGGTAAAATGTTAACTTGTGATCCAGTATCAGTTTTAAATTTAATTGTCTTACCTTGAAGTTTGTAAGTTGTGAAGCAAGAGTTATCGGAAATTTCGGTTTTCTTGTCGTCGATAGCTCCAACGAAATAACTTTCACATTGCTCTTCCTCGGAATCAGTTGTATCCTCCGGAAGATTATGCACATTTCTGCTCGGAATTTTCGATTTCCTCATTTTCAGAAAGTGGTTTTGCCTTTTGCACTTGTGACATGTTTTCCCGTATGCCAGACAGTTTCCTTTCTGGTGCGTAGTTCCACATTTCCTGCAGCTAAACGTTGAGTGCTGTGCGGTCTGCTTTTGAGCGGATTTTCCTTGATTTTCGTCATATCTAGAGTTCTTTTGTTTGTTGAACTTCTTCTTCAGTGCTTGTACATTCTCTTCTTCGTTCAAAGTTTCAATTTGTTTGCGTGACTCTTCATCAGTTCTGCATAAACTTATTGCTTTCACCAATGTTAGTTTGTCTTCACGCAGAAGTCTTTGTTTAACTCTTGGAGAATTTGTGCCACATACAATTCTGTCTCGTATGAGTCCGTCTTCTAAATGTTCAAATTCACAATCTTTAACTATGATTTTTAAGTCAGTGACATATTGGTCAATGCTTTCACTAGATCCCTGTGTACGTGTATTGAATCTGTGTCGTATTACAGTGACATTTGTTTTTGGAATACAATAATCCTCAAACTTCTTGAATAGAACATCTAATTTGTCCGTTTCTTCATTAGTGAAATTGAAAGTATTGTATATTTCTCTTCCGTCTAGTCCAATTATATATAACAAAGCTTTGCACTTTTCTTTCTCCGTTTTGTCACTTAGTGGTACGTCAATGTACAAAGTCATTGTCTGTTTCCATTTTTTCCACTTTTCGGCTAAATTCCCAGCATGGGAAAAGTCCATCTCAGGAGGTTGCTTAAAATGAATTTCCATTGTATTCAATTTTTCACCACCGAATAAAAGATGAAACATTGACCTAGTATACACCTGACACCATGTTATGATTCTTCTTTAGGGATTTCTCATAAATACATATAATCATAACTAAGTCAGTTGTTCTTTAGCAACGTACTTTATCTATAAACTACATGATTATACTACATACTAAACATCAATGAATAAACCCCAAGAGCGATGAAGATTACTTTAACACGTGCGTGCACTATTGACAATCAAGTAAGTAGGCGGTGCTTAACACTTAGCAGATAAGAAATCATATTGAACAAATCATTAATGACAACACTGATCATTTTTACTCAATCAGATTTTTGATATCTGTAACGGTTTTTGAGTTATTTGCAAAATACAGCAATTTACCCCCTATGTTCTATTTTTAGTAACAGCAGCCATGTTGTTTGATCCTCCGACTAATCGAACACAATTTTGAAACTGTATACCCTTTTGATGATTCAGGCCAAGTTTAGTTACTATTCGCCAAGCAGTTTCAGAGGAGAAGATTTTTGAAATTGTTGACGGACGGACGGACGACGGACGGAAAGTGATGC
>MJUU01055888.1:10656-28942 GCA_002080025.1 Modiolus philippinarum
AAAAAGAAAGGAAATGGGGTAAATGTCAAGGAGACAACATCCCATATCCAGGTTCAAACGACCTAAAACAAAGCATCTAGGGGTCACCGCACGGTCTTCAACACAGTGAGGAACCACGCACGTGTATGTGTGTATAAATAAATGTGTATATGTTTATATCTATATGAAGGTATGTATCTATGCATGTATGTATGTATTTTTGTATGTGTGTATGTATGTTAAATGTATGTATGTTTGTGTGTGTGTATGTATATATATATATATATATATATATATATATATGTGTGTGTGTGTGTGTGTCTTGAGAGATTTCACAGTGATGCCCACAAAGTTATCTGAAAATTAGCGCAACATTGTTAGATTGTCAGCTAATTTTCAATTGGAAGCTCCTCTCTGCATGTGACTTGTACCATCGCTGTTCTGATATGCCTGAAGACAGCAACAAACTTGGAAAACGTACATTGTGTTGCTTGAAGGCTTATATTGTAGCTTGATTCAATTTGTACTGAAGAAATGTAAATCATCTAAATGGGGCCTTAACTGCAACATCACAATTCAAAATGCAGTTTTGTCTGTCACTCAAATTGAATCATGTCCAAATTCTCTAGAGGAAAGATGATTTCCATGATTTAATATAACATCCTTAAACTCTAACTCAGTTGGTCAGCTTTCTGTAAACTCTGGTTAAGAATTATAAGAAAAATCTGTTATTAACTTACTTACTGAGTATTGGCACTGTTGTTCCCTTGTATAGAAATATATAAGTCATCAGGGCAGACATTATTGATACAGCAATGCTGAATACAGAGTACATGAATGCTGAATGAAAAGAGTCAGGTCGAAAAACTGTAAGATGACCTGAAGAGGAACACTGTTAACTGCTTTTGGTCTTACAGTATTACAGTATTGATTTATTAGATCAGTCATAAAAACATGTATGATTTTTTTTTCTGCTCTGAAGAGTCATTAGTTGTTGAAATGGCTATATGCAGATACTGAATTCACAGTAACATCAACATTATCAAAAAAAAAAAAAACATTGGCCGCAAGCACGGAACATAATGTAACACAATGCCCTATGGGAAAATCACATTTTCATCTTCTGACATGCCGAAGCACATTCAACCAAACGTGACAGGAATGATTTACTAAAGGTTCTTTACAAAGATATCTAATTTCGTTCTGATAAGATAACAAACATGTCCGCCAGCACGGAACATAGTTTAACAATGGACCCTACTAGAAAATCACATTTTCATCTTATCTGAAACCGTTGAAGCATATACAACCAGACTTTACAGGAATGATCTATTCTTAATTTGTGGTAGGCCCATAAAAAAAGTGTCTGTGTCTGGGCTGTAAACCATTTCTATACAACATTCTTCCCATTCTCCTTTGACTTGGCACATAGTGTAAAAGTGAAGGACCCAAACTACATTTTAACATCCTAAACTGCCAATTTGAATCCTGATTGATTTATTATTCAGTTTCAAATAAAGGGAAATAGACTGACTGATTTGCAGTTATTGTCAAGTAAATCTTCTAATTTTTATACGAATCCGGTAACAATGCTTTGCTGCATAAGAAATCACCAACTACAAATTCTAAAATAGGTTAAAAACAGTAACGGTCAAGAATTTCTGGGACAAAGTTTTGGCTTTCAACCCGGTCAAACTGTGACAAAACATTTAGTTAAGTAGTCATCAGATTTAGAATGCTCATTTAAGGAGTCGTCAGATCTTTTCATTGTTTTAAAAGTTTTATTACACTTAAGACATAAAATGATTCTGCCTTCTGAGGCATCTTTTTCCACCTTCAATTCATGATTCAAATACGCACTGAAGAATTTTTTTTTTCAGACGGTATGATAACAGATCTTTTATTTGAGGTTGTCTTATCGCACATGTAACATGACTGTAAAGATTCATAACTTTTATACTTCTGATAATGTTGCCTAGATTTACTACTAAATTTGTATCTGTGCCTAGACTTTCATTTTTTAACTGAAAACAAATGTTATACATGTGCACATCAATTGTAGTTTTGTGATCTGCCAATTTGTCGCATATTTGTCAATAACATGTACTATGACTTGTAGTCGTTTCATTCTGACATTCACATATCAGTGCGAAATCAACTTGTTCAAGTTCAAATGAAACATAGACCTCCGTCCCTGTTTCAAAAGACAGCTTTTTAGATATCAAATCTTTATTGTTCATTATTTGGCAGCTGTTAACATATCAAATTAATACTGTTCAGTAATTGACAGCAATTTGACAACTGTTTAAATATCAAATGTTTATTGTTCAATAATTGACAGCTATTTTAATATCTAAGTATAGGTTAGATAATGGTTTGCTGTGCTTTATGAACTATAAATGCCGAGGCTTACCAAGGGGTTTATAGTGAATAAAACACAAACAAACCATTATTTAACCAATTTATTAGCTTCTTTCTAAGTTCTTTAAATGTAATATAAAAAGTATAATAAAGAAAGCAAAAAAGCAACAAAACAAAAAAAACAAAACAAAAACAAAACAAAAACGAAAAAAAACATCAAAATATTGCATACATATTACTATTCTACAAACTACATAACTAAATTATATTGATCTAATACAACATAATTCAACCTGTTTCAATACTAGATGTATATTGTTCATTAACAGACAGAAATTTAAAATATGAAATTAATATTGTCCAGTAATTGACAGCAATGTCAGACTAATATTGTTGAATAACTGACAGCTGTTAAAATATAAAATTAAAATTGTTCATGATACTTCCAAACAAAATCTTTATTTACATAAGTTTTTAAGGCACACAAATACTTTTCATTTCTTTCTAGGTTCTCTAAATATAACATAAGGAGTGTAATAATGGAAGAAAAAAAACAAAATATTGCTGTATGCATACATATTACTAATCTACAAACTACATAACTAAATTATATTGATATAATGTTATATCTAACAATACATAATTGACAGCTGCTTCACACCATTATTGTTCATTAATAGACAGGACTTAGTTGCACAAAGCCCAATTAAAAATTAATAGACTATTAAAAAATGTTAAAGTTTAATAGACTATTAAATATTTAATAGTCTATTAACTTTTGTGCAACCCAGTCCAGCTTTTTAGATCTTGGTATGATAATATCTTTCAAATTTTCCCCTTCATTTATGCAGAGTTCCATTGTTTCATCGTTTTCTCTATACATTACTTCATCTACTTCACCCTGAAGGGTTACATCTCTTGGTGTAACATTCTAAAATACAACGATGAGTATTATAAATTCTTTTTTTAGTGATCCTTTTAATTTTATCAAATGACTATGTATGAAGATCCTTTTAATTTTATCAAATGTATGAAAGTTTGTCTTTCTTATTGTTCAATGATTAAAGACTTTTATTTCTCATGTATACACATTCAAATTTACATTTTTGGCATTGTGGTTACAAAATTATATTAACGTCCACCTGTTTACGTATTGCCTATATCATACGAATTTATTTGCCAAGTTTCCTTACAATTTTCTTGTGTTTATCTGTTTATATTGTTTCTATGTAGTTGTATGTTGTTTGCCAGTTATTTTATGTTTGTTGACCAAACCCCGCATCCATGTTACATTGAAAAAGACAGATGTAGCGTTGACATCTAGCAACTAATTCCGCTCAAACCGGTGCTAGGGGCTGTCTTGAACTCGCTATGAGTATTTGCTCATTGTTGAAGGCCTCATGGTGACTTCAAGATGAAGAACGATAATCAAAACATCGTTCAGTTGTTGGTTTTCACATTCTCTTCCAAGCATATAATTCTAATTGGTGTTTCCTTGTGTTTCACTTGTACTTGTCTTACTGCTTCATCCTAAAATAAAAACATATATAAAATATAATGAATAACTTTAATATTCTGCATTATTGTACCGCTAGAGGTTGACAATATAAGTATTCATAAACAATATGAACAATAAAACATCATGTGCATTGTAACTTAGCATGAAATATAAATTGCGTTTAGAATCAATATGTTGTTTGAAAAAAACAGTAATATATGAGTCATTGTACTCATCAAACTTATGATACAATGGAACCTGTATTGGGGGGTCTAGTACCATGAGTGACCACCCTCTTTTGAGAGACCACTTCCCTTTGTTCATGCACAATTCATAAAAATAAACCTGCCATGAGAGATCAGCTGTCTTGAAAGACCCCATTTGAGGGCATAAATGGTGGTCCTTCAAAGCATGTTCCACTATACATGTAAATAGCATTTGATGAACATGATGAAATATATAGTTATATAGATATACACCAACCAAAAACTGATAGAGAACAAATACCAAAAGTGATCTAAATGAAAAGCCAAAATCAGATAAGGACAGAGCTTTGCGTGAGGGAGATGATCGTTACTTTCAAAATTTACAAAAAGTTTATATATTGCAAGGTTCGATATAAAATCGGCTTTCGGGTCAGCACCGAAGTACTGACTACTGGGCTGGTGAATATCCTCGGGAACTAACAGTCCACCAGCAGAGGCATCGACCCAGTGGTAACAAATAATTAAATACCGAAGTTACTGTGAATTTATTTTCTGCATATGCGCATTTCGACAACTTATGTCTCTTCAGTGCAGATAAAATCGAAAAGTTTGGAAGAAATGGGTAGGGGCAGGACATAAAGCCTTTTGTGACTACTCTTTTACGAGAAATATAAAAGGGACTTAATTATTCACGAGACGTGTCGTTGCTCCACACAGTTCGTCTACAATGCCGCCTTGCGCGGTCCCGGCTTATGAATAGGCCCGCAGCATCCTCTGAGCTTGGAGTATGAGTCTTCTTAACAGAGGACCCCCGAGGGAACCCCGGGATAGAGAAATAGGACCTAGTATCTCCGGCTTGCGGAGTGGGACCCCTCCTAAACGGGGGCTGACCCCGAGGGTCCCGGGATATAGAAATAGGACCCATTCCGTGGTTATGCGGAATCAATAAATACACAAGCCATCTTTCGGATGGGATTTAAACTCAGGTCCACGTGTTGGAAGAAATGCCACGCTTCCTGCACGTTAAAGAACCCTTGTAGCAAGCTTTTTCGAGTGGTCCGTAGGTGATCGGCTTCAAGGCTAAATTCTCGGCCCTTTTTGATTTTACCCTACTTTTTCCAGTGGCAGTCAGAATTTCCCGTCCCATGACCCTTTCCATACCCTCAAGTGATTATTTATTGCCAAACTTGTTCTCGTCTTAATATAGCTGAAATATTGCTGAGTAGACGTTAAACAATATTCAATCAATCAATCTAAAATGGTTCGCGTTTCAGTCTTCCTGTATGGAGAAAATGGGTAGGGGCAGGAGATTAAGCGTTCCAAATTATGACCAGACTACCCCGAGTAGGCATTCCCCTATCCACCACTTCGGACGCGCCCGGTAGCATTGTTTTGACAGAGACCTACATCAATTTATCCGCTTTCACGAACGTTGTCAATCTATCGAAAGCTTCTCTTTAACACCGAATGCCAAATTTAGGAAAAAGGTATGATTTATTTCAAGGTTTATGAAAAACCGTACATTTGCAATGTGAATCCGTAGTGAGTATTTTTACTTGAAAATCCGTAGAAAATACGGAAAATCCGTACTGGTAAACACCTCTGGGACAATTTGTATTCCAAGGTGTGTGAGTGCTTACGTCGGCAAGCATTGACGACCATAAGGGTCTGAATGGCAATTGGATAGCTGTGTCAGCAGTACTAGCGGGAATCTTTGCGGCGGTGAAGAGAGGTCGAGACATCATTACCTGTTCATCCGATACAACAGCTTCAGTCTCGCAAACAAACAGGGATTGTGTCAAGGGCTCTCCACTAGAGAATTGCTAGGTACTGCTGTGGCGGTGAAAGAAGGCCGGGTTGCCGTGTGCGTTACTCTTGGAAGTCTTATCAAGGGATTATTTGCGAATTTATCCTTAAGCTCCTGACAAAGACAAGCTAAAGACAAGAAGTGGACGAGTTAGCTTCCTGGTAGTTGGGTCACTAGCCTCCATTTCAGATTTCTTAGCCTTCTTTTGCGTTTCATCTTTTTCAGTCTCACTTTCACTATCTTCCACCAAAATTTGACTATGCTTTCGCTTCATGTGTCTTGTTAGATTCCTACTCTTAGTTCCAGCGTAAGTACATCCTGGTTCCTTACATATAAATACCTCTGAATCTCTTCTTCTCGAAACCTTTGACGATATGATCCCTCAAGTTACCACAATCTTTGCAATTGAGACCACATACAGGACATCTATAGCTTTCGGTGGTAGGATCTCTTGGCGTAGTCTTTGTCTTAGCCATCTACAAATGAAAAGAACGTATTTACAATGTGGTCTATGTAATTTTTTTTATATATTCTGCTAATTTGTTACATAATCCTCAAGCCAAGCAGGCGATTTCTTACCACGCCTTGACCTTGGTGCTATTTCTGAGTCAACTTCCGTGTGTAACATTTCATCGGCGAGCTCTGTCTTTACCCCTTTCGAATTCGTTTTCTCTTTCAACGGCACATTCAGAAGCCACCCGTATTTTGTATTTCTGTATCTCCCCCCTTTAAGAACTTGTTGGGTACATTGACGCATTCTGTCGACGTGTATAACTTGACTACTACTCCTTCTTCCGCAATTTACCATATAGGTCACCTCGGACTGATTCTTTACCACTTGATATGGGCCCCGCCATTGACTCATGAATTTGGATGAAAGACCGTACGTTAAGGGAAACAAACATATACATTTTCTCCGACATCAAATTTGCTCCACTTAACGTTTTTATCATGATTTTTCTTTTGCCGCATAATCTGACTATCTACATGTTTTTGTAAAAAAAAAAATTAGGCTTCTTCCATGCGCTGAAATGTACATGTTGTAGTCTGAATGTTTGTGGATGGTTGAACAACAATAGGCCCAGCTGGTTGTTGGACTGGATTCACTATTTGCAATTCCGGAAAGTTTACAGGATGTTCAGGAGGTATATGAAGATGTGCTAGATTTTCATTTATGTTATAATTAGATGAAGAAGTTCCAATTGTCAAACCTTGCGTACTAGCTGTAGCAGGACAGGCTGCACGCAGGGCTCAACTTTGTTAACTGCTAAAAGTTCTTGCTAAAGTTGATGCTTTGTCTATTGTATGATTATTGTGAATGCTGGCACTTGACAAATGAAATTCAGAGTCTCTGAACTTGGATAGCAATGAATATGTTATCTCATCTGCACTTGATGAATTAATAATAGCACCTTGTGAATTGGCAGCCCAATCAACAGTACGTGGAGTTCTTGCACGACGTATAGCTAGTTGTCTACAAAACGGTGGCAATACTGCTGGTTCTAAATGAATCTAAGTTAGTTTCATTACCAGTGTCTTCTGGCTCTGTTAAATCCACCGGCGCTGCTTTCCTCTTAGCCCTCACCTTACCTTTTTGCATAATCCTACAATATTGTACAAAGACCTAATTTTATAGGACTAATAAGAATTAAGATATGGACAAACCAATAATTAAGTAGGTGTCAAAATAGACTTAAGACTACATATCGCCAATGTTTTATCTTTTTTAGCTCACCTGGCCAAAGGCCATGTGAGCTTTTGCCATCACTCGGCGCCCGTCGTCCGTCTGTCCGTTAACTTTTATTCAAAAATCTTCTCCTGAAACTACTGGGCTAATACTTACCAAACTTGGCCTGAATCATCAGCAGGGTATGTACTTTGAAGTTTGTGATTTTTATGTTCGTCGACAACATGGCTGCTGTTACTAAAAATAGAACATAGGGGTAAATTGCAGTTTTTGGCTAATAACTCGAAAACCGTTACAGATATCAAAAATCTGACGGAGTAAAAATGATCAGCAGGACAAGATCTACCCGCTGTGCAATTTTGAAAAAAATCCGTAAGCCCATCTCGGAATTATAGCCCTTTTTCCGTTAAATTTTCAAAATTTTTGCATTTTTTATTTTTTATTTCAAAAAGTGAAACAGATAGAAGTCAAATGTAAATTGCAAAAATGTTCAGCATATCAAGATCTATCTACCCTGAAATTTTGAAGAAAATCCATAAACCCTTGTAGGAGTTATTGCCCTTTTTTCACCGATTTTTTTAATATTCGTATTTTTCATCTATTATTTCCAAAACTATAGAAGATGAAGGTTATGTGTAAATTGATGAAATGTTTGCCATGCTGTGGCGACTTAAAAACTGATGTTGAAAATTGTTCCTTAACCGCCATTTTCAAAATGGCCGCCAAAAAAGGCGGGAAAATTCAATATTGTCCGATTTCAATGAAACTTGGTTTCCAAATAGATCTTGATGTTGCGAGTTCAAAACCGGTGTTGAAAATTGTTCCTTGACCGCCATTTCTAAATGGCCGCCAAAAAAGGCGGGAAAATTCAACATTTTCCGAATGAAATTTGGTTTGCAAGTAGATATTGATGTTGCGACTTCAAAACCGAGGTTGAAAATTGTTCATTGACCGCCTTTTTCAAAATGGCTGCCAAAAAAGGCGGGAAAATTTAACATTGTCCAGTTTTAATGACATTTGGTTTCCAAAAAGATCTTGATGTTGCGAGTTCAAAACTGATGTTGAAGATTGTTCCTTGACCGCCATTTTCAAAATGGCCGCCAAAAAAGGCGGGAAAATTCAACATTGTCCGATTTCAATGAAATTTTATTTCCAAATAGATATTGATGTTGCGACTTCAAAACGGATGTTGAAATTTGTTTGTTGACTGCCATTTACAAAATGACGTCTTGACTTCAAAACTGGTGTCGAAAGTGGTCCTTAACAAGACCGTTTTTTATCAAAAAATCCCAACAAAAAATATAATAAAACATGATCAGACTTTAAAAACAGTTTAAGATATTGGAGGTGTTCGACCTACGAAAGTTTGAGAAACTGAAGATCAACTGTATAACTTACATTGTTACCTTGATTGTGGCAACTGAAAACCAGGTGAGCGATACAGGCTCCTGGGAGCCTCTAGTCTTTAATTAAATATATAACAAGTATGTACAAAAATATCATATTTTAAAACATGTTGTTATTGCAAAGATGCATAACCATTGCCCATATTAAGCTAATAAGTTGTAATTACAAAGGGCATAACCATAGCCCACATTGCCTGTAACAATCCACCATAGTGCAAGACAGTACAAGTGTAACTGTAATTAACTGACATGAACTGTAACCATCCGGGACAGTGCATGACAGTCGTCGTAATGACGGTCATTTACTGTGTGAAATTGTTATAGTACCGGACAGTTAATCACAGTAATTGGGTAGTACTGTTCTTGACAGTGGTTTATAAGTTTTTGACAGTAATTGGACAGGAGATAACAGTTAATGACGGTGAAATATTCACTGTTTCTAGTATGGACAGTCCTTCTTTGGCTCATAGTGCTTGTTTCTTGATCTAGATGAAAAATCCGTCCTCTATAATCACTGTGTGTTTTCCAAAACTTCGGAAAGGCACCTTTTATTTACTACTCCAGGAACAGGAATATATCAACAAATAATTTGAAAAATATTTCACAAAAATTTGATTTGAACAATTCGGAAAACGTGTTACACTTCAGAAGTTGGCTGTCCACTGACAGCATGGTGAAATTTGTGCAGTAACTCAGTAACATATGACCTAGCAGCCAATGAAAAGAATGCATGATAATGAACATGCATATGCAACATGACCTTAACTTCATGAGAGATTAGAAAATCCCCAACCGTGTTATGTAATAGGAAAATTACTGAACTTGAAACTTGCTGACAAAAAGTGTTTTATTTTCAATAAATGAAATTGTTACTAAAGAACACATGTATAGAATACACTTTATTATTCTGAACATGATTATACTAAGAATCCCGTGTTAAGAATGCTTCATTTTGTATTTCCTCTTCCGAGGTTTATAATAAAGATATAAGCAACCCTGGTCCGCCATTATAGTGGAAAGCCTGAGGTAGGAAATCAACACAATCGCAGGCAGTGAAACTGTAGATGAAAGGGGACTTGAAAGTGAACGGACCCTAACAGAATATGTGAACTGCTATTCGAAAAACAAAATGAAACACGTCTGTACAAAATAAGAAACGTGAAATGACACATCGATTCAATCATCTACATGGAAGACAATCCAATCTTAGATCTGTCAACTGCGTCAACATTTCATCACAGCCAATCAAGGCCAGTAGGAAATTACGAAATACAAGCAGATAACTACACTGCATTCTTGGAAGCAATAAAAGTAGTAGCTTAGCAATGACATCCTTCAAAGTCACTTTAACTGCATTACGTGCAAAAACATCTGCTGCCATCGAACATTTGTCATCAGTATTGACAAGAGAAATTGGAGAACACAAATCCTCCGATGTCAGGGTTATGAACTAGAAGCATTAACAGTTGTCATACATCAATTATTGGTATATCTGGAACTTCCAGAGACGAGATAATGAAACAAACTGTCAAACTATAAACGGCTAAAACAATACTCAAGTATGCCGAACTTGAAGCTGAATTAATACAGAAACAAGCTGCTCTCAAAGCAGAAAATAGTGTGCTTGACATGAAGCGTGAGATAGAAGAAGCTGAATCAGGACTAAGGCATTGAAAAAGGTCCTTAATTATGATATTGATTTGGGAGAAAGTTATGAAGGTACATTAAGGTCCGAACTAAAAAAAGAGCCTTGAAATTTGCTAGTAGTGAGAATCTTTTGTCAGACATTTCTGCAGATTTATTCAAGAACAACGATCAGCTGATGCACATCAATCATTGAATGAGAACAACCGTTCTCCCAAGGACCTGTATTTCAGTCAAGAACTCGCGCACAATTAAACCCTACTGCAGTGCCATTCGTGCCAGGTTATCGATATCAAACCGAACGTTTTGCTAGGTATTTAGTCAAGAAAGACCTCATTCTCTCAGACGAAGTTCATTTGATGATCAACCATCACCTCACCGCTCTTGGAAACTTGGTTTTAAACACATCTTTACTGAATTAGAAACTACTGCATTGCAAGAATTGGACTTACTGATCATTTATTAGGGACCGAATTCGAAGCACAGAACATTAGGACTGCAAATACCCAGCTACTGCAGTTAAACTTATCTGTGAATTCTAGACTCCAGGTTTGGAAGCCCTAAAATTATAGAATCCTCTCTACACTCTTCGTATTATGAATTTTTCAAGACTTACAAAAAACCAACGTATGATCTAGGAGATCTTTCGGCAGAGATCGAATCAGTTCGAAAAGACGAAAAATTCTTTGTAGCTCTGGCTTATTTTGATTTTTGACTAGGAGTTGAGTTTAAAGATTTGTGGTCTTATATTGCTAGTAATGGATGGTGGAGTTCTCAGTTGGCACGGAAACCAGACGAGAAAACTGAAATTTTAGAGAAACAAACTATTGCTAGATATTTCATTTATGATATCAGCAATATGTATCAACTGGAATACGAGGGGAACCCCTGTTCAAAAATGTTTTTAAAGAGTGACTCTGAATGTTTATAATTTCAGCTTCCTTCATTATAAGAGAAACCTCTGAAAAATGTTTTTTGAATGTTCTGTTATGGGTTCTAATTGATGATGGAACTTTCGGTTTCCATGGAAACCAAAAAAAAAACTGAAATTTTAGAACAAAAAATATTCTGCAAAATTTTATGTTTTGTTTTCAGAAATATGTAAACACTAGTGAATAAGGAGAACCCCTGTCTGAATATTTCAAAGGGGCTCGTAATGCATTTAATTTGGCAATAATTGCATAGATTATATAGTACCCTGTCAAATGTTTGAAAGGGGTCGAAATGAATAACACATTCAATCACATTTAAAGATTCTTTCTGAAACAACTTGTCCAAATTAGAACACAATGGTATTTAGATGATACCTTCCAATAAAGTTATCCAAGAGGACCACATCTCATCCAATATGGCTGCCAGATTCAAGATAGTGTATATTGGATTCCATTAAAAAAAATAGGGCTCCGGTTATGTTGTGGATTTATGATTTCCCCCCCCCCCTATTTCGTTGTTTGAAGTCATTGTTATATTTTTCACAGAAAACGACTTCGTTCTGGTAGCTCCAAAAGCTTCTGCCATTTTCGATGCCTCTTATCTCTTTTTTGACTTCGCTGAAGTCCTTCAAGTCCGCCTTGAATTCATGACCAAAAAGTAACTCACCACTCTTGGTGAGAACTTCATGTTTTTCACATAAAATACTTTTGACCTTTATAATGTCTCCTGTTTTTTTTCCAATTTTGTAAGAACAGAGGCTCTTCTTTGATAATTGAAAGATACATTTGTTAGCCAGTATTTCCACCAAATCAACAAGTTGCTGGATGTCAATATTTTCAATTTGAACTTGCGCAGTAGCGGGGTCCTCTAAGGGTTGTCTCAAAACTATTCAATAACTTATCAAGCGTAAGCCAGAGGTGAGAAAGGGGCCCATGGTCATGAAAAGACGGTGCTGAATCAAAGTAAGGGCTAGACGTTCTTCAAGCTCCATCAGAAGGGGTGTACATTTTCTCAACTAGTACGATTCGCACGTGTTTGTTCTACTCTTGACAATTTCAATGAAGGTAACCTTACTATCGCAGCCTGTGGAGGCTCATTATATATCTAATCAATTAGGTAAGAAGTTACTTTCTATCTGAAACGACAGTAAATGTGCTGTGGTTCTCATAAAATGACCAATTTAACCAAGTGCATCCCAATGATTGGAATGTAAAAAAAGATCGCCGTGGATATCTATTAATGACCACTTCTGTCAGTGTGATGTAAACTATTTTCTTGAAGAAGCCTTTGAAAACGATGCAATTGTAATTGCGAGGGATGATAAGGCCTTAGTGCACTGTGATATCCAAATTGTTGAAATACCAAGTAAATCGTGGAAAAGACTTGCATTTTTTTAATCCTGACTGGATGAAAGACACGCAAAGGTTGGTAAAGATTGCAGCATGTCAGTTTGTTCTCCTCGGATCAGAATGTACAAGATACTGTACAAATCGGTGACATTCAAGTCTGCCAAATAAGGCCAGGACTATTAGTTGGTGTTGGGCCAGATGCGAGGCCTCGTAACAAGTCGACACATTTTTTTTTGTACGCTGCTAAGATAACTTGAATCTAGACAAAGTCAAATCCTGTGTCGAGGGTTCGTCCAAACGTCAATCTGTTGAGAGATATCATGTAACAGAGGGCAAAGCATAGTCGATGCAAGGTGCAATAACATCTCATTGGGTTCATTCAATATAACATGATTATTTTGGAAAGAAATCTTGTGCTTGGTTCTGATTTTTTTCCGTGCAAACTAAAATTAAATTGAAATAAAATACAAAGAGCTTTTCACGGAAGTCTTTTCTCCACATAATCATATCTTAGTTCTTCCCCTTTATTTATGTTTCTGGTTGCTGTTTAAACCAATCAGGGAGTTACAATTCTGTTTCTCATTCATGTCACAAATTTTCCTTTCAATTTTGAGTGTGTTCCGTCTATGCTGTAATAAAAAAAAATTTCTTTACATTTATCGCAAGGCGACACAAAGTCGTTAGATATAATGAATATCTCTGCATAAAATAACAAGAGACTCCTTAAGAGCCGGTATTGCTACCCTGGACCCAAAAGAAAAAGACAGTTAAAATAACCGAAATGTTATGAAACCTTATATAGTCTAAAGTTAAACAATCAATGGCAGGCATATTGGATGGGGCGAGACTACATGTCACCTTTTTTTAAAGGACAATCTAAGGACCATTCTTCTCGTTAGTTCGTCTGGAAATATCGGAAGGAGCAAGATGTTTTGACAAGGTGTCGAATAGGGCATAAACGACCAACTCATTGTTATATTATAAATGGTGAAGACCGAATTGAGTATATTCCGAAACTCGTCGCACATTTTAAAAATTTGAGAACGTTTTCCCGCAGCTAAAACAATTAAAAGAAAACACTTCTTTGGGGTGAATAAAACGTCTACCTATGACTAAGTAGTGAATATGATGACAATAAAGAACAATTTCATCCGCCCTGTTTTTCTATACTTCACTGTTTGATTGCTTAATTAAGAGGTATATGTCCAGTTAGTAATATTTCAACTATTTAAGGACGACAACGACGTAATGAATGCAAACAGACATATTTTGAAGATAAAAGGTATACAAGAGCAACTTTTTACTTCCTATGGAAAAGTTGAGATATGGGTAGGGGCAGGAAACTTGGTCTTCCACAAGACCCCCAGAGCGTCTGCTCTTCTGTGACAAATAAAGGAGGGATAGAAAAACTTCAAAGGGATAGGCTTTGAATACGACTCCTCTCGAAATGTTTTTCTACTTATGATAGTCTTAATACTGCATAAGGCTTTGCAATTCTCCACACAGATTGCCTACAATGGTTTGTGAACAAGCATCCGTATGAAAAATTATACAAACTGCACCTGCTTCTTCATGCACAATGGCCGACCTCTGACTCGATAAAAGCTAGAGAAGATTAAAGAAAATACCATACTATTTTGGATTTGATTGACAAACCAATTACAAGATGATGTTTAAAATTTGAAGTGTAAGATTAATTTCGTTGAATTTGTTGAGGTAAATGCCAATGAACAATAACTGACTTTTTAAATCTTTCATTGACTTTTGTGCAACTCCGTTAGGGGTTTCTTTAATACTGTTAGTTAATTTTCTTGAATGGAAGAACGAATATCTTGTCTATTTTTTCAACAAGGGAAAAATAAGATCTAAACTGAGTCCCTTCGTAAGGGCCTAGCTAAGAAGTTTAAAAAATGTGTAAGACTTGAAACAAATGTTTGTCATATACTCTGAACCACACCTTAAAATGACTTTTTCCCTTAATTAATACTATTTAAAAGTTTATTCGAGAAAGTCTAGTTTATCTACTTAATATTAGTGCTTATTGGAGTGCAAAAGTCCTTTGGGCTGTCCTTCTCATTCAACTCAAGAAGAGCCCTTGGCCTGTTTGATCTCCTTGTTGGAGACCTAGACCTATGCCCGTTTGCTGTGTTTGCTGTCTTACTATTATATGCTAAAGTAAATAAAATTTAAAATCCATAAGTCAAATAAACAATCGAAAAACAATAAATAAATCTTAAATAAAGGGGATAGCTTTTGACAGTCTTGGCAAATAATCAGAGACGACAAGATATAACATATTATCACTCTTCCCCACAGCTACTCAGCCTGCAGAGAATGTATATGCAAGCTCTCACTCACCCATGCTTCATACTCTGGCTTGCTGGAGGACTTTTTTGTTTTGCACATTTAACAAAACCAGATAGCATATACACATCGAATGATCTGGTTTTTGTACTGTCCTTGATCATAAATCTATTCGTTCAGAGACTGCCAATATACTTCTAAATTAATTGCTAACAAAATCGTTTACATTACTTACATGGAATAAAAAAAGGTGGTGTTGGAAGAAGTTAGGATTGAGTTCTTCTACTGTCATTTCCTCTTGAAGTGGAAGGTCTTTATTCTTCATCTACCGCCGTGCGCGATCCGGCCTTATGGATAGGCCCGCAACATACTCTGAGCTTGGAGTATGAGTCTTCCTAACAGAGGCGACACGTTTGCCGTGTGTTGACGACCCGTGTCGGTGGAGGCCGAGATCCTGGTAGTTGAAACACACTACTTTGGCCCTTACTTCATCTAGACGGGCGGTCGAATAGACCCGGTTCGATCAATCGGCTGGTCATTCCAAGCCATTTAGATTCAAAATTTGTCGATCGTCATACTTTCAACTGAATATTTAAAGTTTTTCTTATACAAAATATCTAAAGAAGGCGGTGTCTCATGGGTCAATCGTGTAGATGTTATTCCACTAGCTATGTTTACTGATTGAGTGAACCCTAATAAGCATGACATCTCTAAGGTTAAAGTGGCCAATTTTACTTACTTGGACTAATCCACCTATTGAAATTCGCAAGCTTCTTGGACCTATGTTGTTAGTGGGGATTGCTCCTCTGTGAACCCTACGTTGAAATGTTGGTTAATAAAATACTGCGTTTGTCCGGGTATCCTGTATATAGCAGATAGTACAATGTACCAACTACAGTTAAGGTAGCTCTTATACACTTTTTATGTGACATCCCTGCATTCTCTAACTTGTACACTTAACTTGACATAAAGGAATACGATCGTGATGATATTGCCAGGATAACAAGATAAGGAATCTATTATACACATTTAAACAAAACAATTCATATATCTAATAGACAGTTTTTTTTTTTCAGAAAATCATTCACTTAGAAAAAGCAATCATTTTCCAAAAGGCCAACCTGAACCAAAAACCGCTGTCGGAAATTATTCAATCTTTGAAGAAAAAAAAGGTTGAGAGAAGAATGATAACAAACCAACCAAGTCTCAAAAAATGAATCATCAGAAGACAAAGGGGATGAAAGGTCAATACACGTTGATGAGACTGTCATCCCATAACCGTATTGATCAAATGCAACCAGACGGGATGCACACAATTGATTGCCGACTTTCTAAGCCATATTGTAGATTTATTTGTGGGAACAAAAGACAATAAAAATGTAAGACTCTGCGAAAAAAGCTTTGACAAAAACCACCGACAAAAAAAAGACATTACTCTAGGACCACATTTTAGCAAAATACCTTAAAGACTTAGACATATTTTAGCAAGCCTTGGACATTGGGGACACTGAATTCAAAATTACATGTACATAATTTATATGCTTATCAAAATCAGAGAATATTTGTCGATAGTGCAAGCCTTGATATTAAAAAATCTTTGAATTAATTCAATACTTTGTAAGTAGAAGTTCTTTACTTCTACCCCGGGTAGAAGTAAAGAAGAAACATTTAGCAACTTTGAACAATGAATGTCCTTCAGACAAACTAATTTGTAGAAATAAATTCTGGTATCAACAGAAAAGTTTAATCACATCAATTGATGATTGCAATTGGATGCAAACACAGAAGTCAACCAAATGAACCCGTCCAATCATTTTCCAAGCATTATTAAGAAAACAATTTTCACCCCCTCCCCTTTTTGGAACATTTTAGCCAACTCATTGTGTTCTGTTTATCAGTGTTATCAGTACTTTCATTACACCAGGGATCATCAATACTGGTTCCCCAAAAGTGGAGGAATACACAGAAGAGAAGAAATGAAATAATAGATATTTTTAGTCACATCCCTCATCCTTGATATAAATAATCCATATATAAATACATGTAAAACAAAAGTGAATAAATGAAGAAAATATGCTGAATGATTTAAACAAGAGTGGACCTACTAAATGTCTCGCCCGTCCCTGCTTGTCGCTAAAACAGTCATGTACTACTCAAGAGCAACCTACAAGTCAAATATTATTACCATTCCACTTACAGTAATCAAGAAACTATTATAATCAGAAACACTCAACTTTGTTCACTAGACCATGAAATTGAGGTCAAGGTCAAAAGCCATATGGCAGACTGACATGTACTAACCAAGACCAAGCTATATACCAAATATCATTGACTTTTGGCTTGTAGTCTTAAGCTGGTCACTGGACCGTGAAATTGAGGTCAAGGTCAAAAGTCATATGGCAGACTGACATGTACTAACCAAGACCAAGCTATATATTAAATATCATTGATCTATGGCTTGTAGTTATTGAGAAACAGACTTAAGCAAAAAAACTTAACCTGGTCACTGGACCGTGAAATTCAGATCAAGGTCAAAAGCCATATGGCAAACTGACATGTACTAACCAAGAACAAGCTATATACCAAATATCATTGACCTATGGCTTGTACTTATTGAGAAACAGACTAAAGCAAAAAAAAAACTTAACCTGTTCACTGGACCGTGAAATTGAGGTCAAGGTCAAAGCCATATGACAGACTGACTTGTACTAACCAAGACCAAGCTATATACCAAATATCATTGTCTTCTAGCTTGTAGTTATTGAGAAATGGACTTAAGCAAAAAAACCTATCTTGGTCACTGGACCGCGAAATATAGGTCAAGGTCAGATAATTTTGGGTCCGACAGATATCAAGAAACATTTCATCATAAATGAGTTTAATTTCTATATACATGTACATATAAAATAAAACAAAATATAATTTCATTTTTTGGTGAAATTTTATCAGACAGTCACATGCCAAGGTCAAGGTCATGAAAGACCTATCACTTGCCATTCAAAAGATATGCTCAATGTTAAAGTTTTTATGCAGTTGTTCACAGGCCAAAGTCAAGGTCACAAGGTCAACTATTCTGGTACCAATTAAAAGGTCTTGCCACAAGGAATGCACA
>MJUU01055888.1:29886-49613 GCA_002080025.1 Modiolus philippinarum
TTTTTGCCAACTTTGTTTGTGAAGGGCCACAATATCCAAAACAAATCCGTCTTCCTTTTTTGCCAAGGAACATTGTGTTCACATTTCATAAGGATTGATCGACTTGAACTCAAAATATTGACCAAAAACAAAAGCGTCTACAGATGACATTGATGACAGCACCATACCATTATACTACCTCAATTTTTTTTGCGGTCTTATAAAAACAATGTTTAAAACTTACTCCTTATTATAGCGTTCAATCCGCTTCTCCTTCCTTTCCCGTAGGGTTCTCCATTTGATGGGATTGGGGTCATCCAAAATGTCTTGGTGGAACTTTCTGAATGAGCCCTAGAAATTCCCTACGGCCTCACCCCTTGTCTGTTTTCTAAATAATGTTCTCTCATGACAGAAGGCCCTCTGCAAATAAATGTCACATACTTCAGGCAACCATATATATATATATATATATATATATACACACACACATATATATATATATATATATAGACGTTTTCAGAATTGAAATCGTGGGGGTCGCCATCTTGTTCCATTCGGAACATAAATCCGACAGATTTGACCCGACTCGTGCTTTTTCGATTACTTCATTATTGAATGGTACCGGACAGGTAGGGTGATTCAATTGTTAATTACCTGTTTATTCAACAAGTAAGAAACATGTTAATAAGGTCGTTGAAAAGATGAAGACGACAAAATGCCAACAAATTAGTTTCAAGGCAGATATTTAACATTTATGCATAGTAATATGCTTTAGAAAATGTGCAATTTGTAGGTACCGTATTCATGGGATGTACCTAAAATGTAAATAAAAATACGTATATTTGGAATAAATCTCTCAATGAGTAAATCAAAATTATTTGTTATAAACTTCAAGAAATATTTATATTTGATAAAGCATTTTTCGTTATTTTTGTTAAGAATATTTCGTTTGTAATTGAATAAATACTTCATTAACATAAAACCTTCAAGATTATGAACAAAATTTCTTCTTTTAAGGATGAGTAAAATAAGTCATTGTGAATCTAAATAAAAAAAAGTAAATGAGGGATACGTTTTCTGTAAAAATTCTGTATTCTGTTTGTCCCATTAGGGACTAAATAGGAAATATCGAATTTTTTACTCTGACAATGCTTTTGATTGATGGTTTGCATTCAGTTGTTATATTTCTTCACTGTTTGTGTTAGGTTTATAGAGGGTTTTTGGTATTTAGTTTATTTGGGTTTTTCGTCCTCTTTCCGCACGGACGGTTTTGATAGTGGTATATAAAGAAAATTCAGGTGTGTTTGATTAATGCGACGTTCGTTACAAGTGTAGAAGGATATTTTCCGTACAGTGACCCATCCCCTCCCACCCTTATTTCTGTCGATTTTTATATGATTCTCGTATTACATCCTTAAATTTTTTACCTATTCTATTCATTTTAGGATAGTATATTTAGTTCTCTTTGCGTCATTCCATCCTAAGTTGAATTACTTGTGTTGTTGTACACTACATAGTGCAGTTAACCAGCATTCAGTGCAGCCTGACCATTTTGACCCATTTTAGCAATGATTGATTGTTTTCTGGGCTATACTGTGTGCAATAACATAAGAATTTTTTGTAACCCAATACAGGTTCGGGTATCTCTTGCATTCACAGTCTTTATTTACCTGTTTTAATTTCACAAAACTTCTCATGAAAAAAATATTGTACTTTGTTAAATAAAATTTCGATCTTGTAACGAACGCACAATCCTAGATACTTGTTAGTCTTTGTATTTGCCTTGTATATATGTTTCAAATAGTTCAGAAAAGTTTTATTTTCGGAGGAGTACAACGACGAAGGAAATAAATTTACTTAATGAAATTTTATTTATGGGATTTGAGTAAGGAGTTGTGTCGTTTGAAAATTGAAACACACAAGTAAAATCAAGGTCTATTTATCTACAGATATTTCAAAGATTAAATTTTATTTTGATTATTTACTGTTCCGTCGGTTCATTTCTTTACAAGTTAAGAACGTTTTATGTGTATTGCTCTAATTTTGAAATATAGGGTACTCCATCAGCTTAGAATGCTTTAGGTGTATTCTAAAATGTGCATTTCTCATAATTTATGAAGCGATCACATTTTCTTTTTGAAAAGGGAGCTCCCCATCGGCTTAAAATATGGTCATTACGTGTTTCGTTCAGTCAGTGATGTGTATTGCATATGTGTTATATTTACCTTGATCGAATAACTGAAACGGGGGCTCCCCGAAAGCTTTACATTGTTACGATTACGAATCTTAAAAAAATCATTTAAAAATATATCACATTTCAACCTTTCAAGTTCGTGTATTTCCAAATTTTTCAAGCGAAACACCCGCAATACACATCTTGCAAAAATATGTATTCTGACGTTGTTTGATATGCCACTTTGCCATTCTCGCCTATTTTCCATTTTCTATTAAAATTCTTTTTGAGAATTCGCCCATTTTCCATTTTAATTCTTTTTGAGATTATGTATTTGAATTAATAAATTTTAAGACAGGTAAACCTCGAAAATCACAAATGTTTTTCAGGTAATTTTTCCCCGAAAGTTCATTTCATTTCTTTGTAATAATTTTTTTTAAATCAAACTTTTTATAAAAACAGTTTTGTTTAAAAACTTGTTGATTTTTACACATTCAGTTAGATTAAAGAGTAACTTGCACAGTTAGATTAAAGAGTAACTTGCATATTTCAAAGGATATACAGGTACCTGTGTATATTGGGACAATGAAGAGTATATTCACAAGAAAGGATGACAACTTGTTTATTCGGATAATAACACCTGGCATTATACTTGCCATTTCAGGTTTTGTGTTTACTCTGTGAAATATCAATATTTTAATGTGCTATGAGATTTACTTGCACTGAATCATATTTATCTGGATATTCCTATCAATTTTATTAAAAAAAATACACAAAAAATACCAAAGCTCAATTTAAACTTTTAAAATGTAAAATGAACATGTCTTAAAATATTTAAAAAAAAACAAACAAAAAAAAACAAAAACAAAAAAAAACTAGGAAATGTTTCTTTTTTTCAATAATTTATCAGTATAAGTAATGTACTGTCTGTGTTACCCGTCTACCTCTTAATGGCGGATCCATCGTAATCAGGGGAGATATCCAAAATTTACTAATTTCTGAAAACGTATATATATATATATATATATATATATAATCCTATAANTATAATATATAAACAAAAATATGTTACATCATTGTTGAGACATTTAAGTGTAAAGAAATACCCGTCCATAGGAAAAGGTCTGATGGTCTTAAATTTGAATTTAACTAACCAGAATCCAAGTAAAGAATTAAGCGGGTGGACCTAGGGTACGCAAAGATAACTCTGTTTTTCACTTTCAAGATATTTAAATAAAATAAATAAAAAGCACCACCTTAATGAGTATAATCAAACAACTCCAGAGGAGGAGGGGTAAAGGGGTAGAAACCCTCTTTTTCGTTTGAAATCTGAACTGTAACCTTAGCCATAACCGTCTAGGCTTATAGGGAATGATAATCTTTTACATTGGAAAAGTTTACCCTAACCCTAACATAGCCATGACCCGAGCAATAAATCTATTACTAACACAGTCATAATAGCATAACCCTAACCCTATCTATAACCATAATTTTAGACTGAACCCTAATCATAACGCTAAACCTACCCATAACCCTAACCATGACTATAAATGTAATTGTAACTCTTACCACTAACCCTAATTCTAACCATAACGATTACTCTAACCGTAACTCTTACCACTAACCCTAATCCTAACCATAACTATGACTCTAACCGTAACTCCTACCATTAATCTAATCCTAATCATAACCCTAACCATTACCCCTTACCATGGATTGTTCTTTTTAGACTGACAGTTCGGTTCTCACTTACCTTACTAAATCCTAAAATTAACACAAACGCCTTACACTTAACATATCTCTAACCTAAACACTAACCATGGGACACTAACTCCAGCACTATTGCTAACTTTAACCCTAACTCATTACCTTAAGCGTAATCAAAGCATACTGTAATGGATTTTATTTGCCAAAAAAGTCACCAACCTAAAGTAGTGGGTAAAAATTCCCTACAGTACATGAATGCCGATATGTCAGTTAAACGAGTACTGTACAAAATTGAAATATTGAATATTCCACTATTATTTTGAATGCATCCTTTCCTTAGTTTTGCTTCTTCATTCGTTTGTCAGTTAGTGGGTCCCCTAAAGTAACCAATTAACAAATTAACCAATTAAGTCCATACAAAGTGGTGCTCAAACTTGGACGGACGCAGAAAATGACGGCTATGTGATTCGAATGAGGAATATAACATTATGAACCATTTGAAATAAATCATTAAACAGTTTAGGCTTTTTAGGAATAACATTTGAACATTATTTTATCGTTACCAATTGTCAAGAATAGAAAATCAGAATATGAAAATATATGTTAAAAATTGATTTTCAATTTATTTACGATATGTATTCATCCATGAATGTACTCTACCGTTGACTTTCATTTTCGGGAATTTATAAATATCAAAATTTTCATTTCCTGGAATTTCTGAATTCTTTTCCTGTATAAAACATACACATCGTTTCCGAATTTTTTCTAAGTACACGAATAAAAAATATGATTCAAGTTCCCTACAAAAGGTGTCTGTTAGATGTTTCAAAAAAATCAATGATAAATGTAAAACATGTATTATGATCATACACCTTTTCTCAATCTGCCATGGTAAACATAACCAATTATAAAACCTGTACCAGGTATATATGCCACAAATATTTTTAGACATCTTAATATAATAATTTTAGTTTTTTTTAACAATGCAAATTTACAACATTTTATATGATGCACTTAATTTTACAATGAATTGTTCCCGAAGTGAATCGGACTAAAATATTTTACGAACATGGATTTGGTAGAATAGAATTTTGTTCCTTGTTGAAATATACTTGTGTTTAAAGAATTGCAGGAAATAATGGATATAACTGGGAAATTCATATCATGAAAAAGCCGGAAATAATATATAAATTTTCCCGGAAATTAAAACGTTTTTCCTTGAAAATGTTGTGTTAATTCCCGTAAATGAAAAATTCAGTTTTCAATGTACACTATGGTTAAATTCACTAAAATTTATCACACATGATGTTTAATTAAATTATTTTTTGTTAAAAGGCCATGCTGCCTAGAAAATCGGCCTCATTTTTTATGTATTCTAGATGCCATTTTAAGTTTTTATGAGCGTTATGTTATTTCACATTACGCTGGACTCCGAACGCAAAGAAAAAAAATCTATTACCTTCCTCGGAATCATATCTATCTTGAATAAATTCTGCATAGTTGTCAAACATATCATCGTACAGTTTAAGTGCTTCATCAGAGAGTGTATAAACTACAACATGTTTATGGTCAGTATAAATTTTGTCCATTACAGAAACAAAGTTTTTCATTTGACTTTCTTGAATTGATATAAGGTTTTCTCTTTGAACTGCTGATTTGTTGAAATTGTGAGGAATCTGTCTAGCAGACCATCATTTCCCTTTAAAGAGCATAGCTCTAGTATGCAACAATAGAGATATCGATATTATACGATATCTTGTAAATACCATCTAGCACTCAAATTTTGTATAAATTTACTGAAATTGGTATTGATAGTATGCGAAATTGTGTAAATGCCACCTTGTACTCAAATTCTCTATATGACAAATCAGGGTTTTAAAGGAGTTTGATCGATTACTGATCGATAAGTCATGCTCATCAATCGATAAATGATCAATTAGGATTAATGACTGATCGATTACCGATCTGATCGATTAGTTATGTATGGTTTTAGTAACGGCTACTGAAGCAAGGACTGTATTTTCACGTGTTTTAATTTAACTTATCAATCAATCATATTTTGTGGGGTAGTCATATACCAAAAATATTTTTGTACAATCTTTGTGTGCAAATTTTTGTCTTTTGTCCGGGTAAAAATACATGAGAGTCTATATTGCCTAATATTTGCAATAAATTATGACATAAAGACGCATTTAAAGTTTGTAGGTCTAGCGAAATATTCTTCATTTGATCAAATTTAAATGAACTTTGCAAAAAAAGATACCTGTCTATCAACAAAATAAAATTATGATTTTTAATGATTCAACTATAAAGAAGGATTTTTATAGATCAGAAGACAACCATTACAACCTTGAAATTGTGAAATATAAATATAAAAAGTCGAAACCTGGACAAATAAAAAGAAATACAATTGGAAAAAATTCGAAAAAATTCGAAAAAGCCATCAAATACATGCCCTTTAGAAATCGAAGAAAGGGCTACACTATTTAGCTGC
The DNA here is from genome assembly GCA_002080025.1 of Modiolus philippinarum. Classification (NCBI taxonomy): domain Eukaryota; kingdom Metazoa; phylum Mollusca; class Bivalvia; order Mytilida; family Modiolidae; genus Modiolus; species Modiolus philippinarum. The sequence goes on from MJUU01055888.1 coordinate 36,240, forward strand.
TATTAGAAGAGAAGAAAGTAAACGACGCGCTAGATACTTATTAATTGTTAAACAGAGCTCCAGATAAGGGTTGACCAATTTGATAATTTAACCTTTACTTTTGTAATCAATTAGGTCATTACATTATGCTAAACGTTGGACGAGGGGTCAAGAAGGACTACATGACTTGACAAATAAAGGGCTACGCCGAGCGCAGCATGATGCGACCCCAGCATGTCGACCACTGATATTTCAACAAGTGTAGTTTAAAGTGAATGTGGACACAGTTAAAAGCTTGAACCAATAATTAGATGGACATAAATCGGAGCTTGACACAGTAATAAGCTGGACACAAACCAGGGAAAAAAATGAACTTTTTCATCACTTACTGATAAAAAAGACGGTAAGAGCTATGGAAAATAAGTTACTACAAACTTAAAGCTTACATCAAGAGAAATCCAAAGAAAAAAATTCCATCAAAATCTGAGGAAAAATGATGAGTTCGTATATTTAAAAAAATCCAATCGAAATCCGATGAAAAATAAAGATTTGACACCATTAGAAAAATTGCAGTTCTGGTCCCTTTAATCCCTTGTAGCTCAGAAACCGTAAGAGCTAGGCCAAGTCCGTTGGCATACTACTGAAACCTAAGCCCACGAGGAATGCAAAGAAAAAAATCCCATTGAAATCCAATGAAAAATAAAGATTTGACATATTTAGAAAAATTGCAATTTGGGCGCCTTTGATCCCTTGTATCTCGGACATGGTAAGAGCTACGCAAAATCAGTTGACATACTACTGAAAGCTTAGGTCAAGAGGAATCCAAAGAAAAAAATCCGATCGAAATCCAATAAAAAATAAAGATTTGACATATTTAGATTAATATACTGTGTAGTTTCTTCACAATAGCCAGGCAATAATCACAGGTGTCAAATCATAGCCTCCATGAGTCCCTGGAGTCTTCTGGACACTGGAATCCAAAGCCAATTTAACTTAATTAAGAGTCATCATTCTTAATTTTAAAGATAGGAATGAATAAGATTATTGTGACTGGGTTGTATGTGAATTATATAGTTAGACCTTGCATTTTTGTCAATTATCTTATACCATTAGTTCTTTTTGAGACATAAGAAATAATCAAAATTGTATTGTTCCAATCTGAAGTTTTTTTTTCAGTTGGAATTATGTCAAGAGTTTTATTTCTGTGACGTCATCTGACAGCTCTATGCTTATTAGAAAGCCATAAAATTCATTCAAAGTGTATGAAGGACATCGCATAAGATTTCTGATAAATTTTTTTTTGACTGCAAATAATGTTCATATACATATATATCATTAAAGTTTGTTTGCCGTTGTTAAAAAGAACTGGAAGTATTTGGATGTGACGTCATACTTGTGAAACTACCATTGATTATTTGAGGAAATTGTAATTTTCAGTTAGTATACACATATTTAACAAACAATGCAATACACAAACTCTGTCAACAACAAAAACAATACGGGATTCGCACCGCTTAATATCTGGAATATATAATAATAGGAAGAATCAAAAAAATGTTCATGTGTAATTATTTAATTATATTTCTCGTATATTTTATTTCTAATTATATTAACAATCTTATATATGTATTCTTACAATAAGTAATATATTTACTGGATATCCAGTGACTAACTCCAGCAGGGATACTTAGTTCAAGCTGTATGCTAATTTGTTACACAGCATTTGTGCAATTAAGTTATTTATCTGTTAAAATGTAGATCAATGAAAATTTAACCCTAAAGTATATAGCATTTACCCTTACCCTAACGTATGTAACTTTAACCCTTAATCTAATGTATGTCTTTAACACTTACCCTAATGTATAACGGTCATCCTAACCCTAATATATATAATTGTCGCCCTGATCTTAATGTATATAACTGTAGCCTTAACACTAATTAATACAACTTTCGTCTTAACCATAATGTATGTTACTGTAGTCCTTAACACCAAAGCAGTTTAACCTTAACACAGATGTAACAACATTTGTACATGAATCCCTAATGTAACTTACTGCAGCCCTTACCCTAGTATTATTGTTGTAACTTTAACCCTCAGGTAACTATGGCCCTTACCCTAATGTTTGTCTGTTACCCTAGCCCTAATGTATATAGCTTAAACCCTAACAAATCTTACCGTTACCCAAACTATAATGTATATAACTGTTGCCCTAGCGCTATTTTATGTTGTAACCCTGATTTTTATGTGTATAAATGTAACTGTAACCCTAATCTATATCACTGTTACCCTAACCCTAATGTATGCCGCTAACTCCAATACAATGTATATAACTGTTATCCTAACCCTCATTTATATATAGCTGTAACACTAACAAGAATGTATATAACTGAAAGAGAAAAGTCCGTACAATTTGCGAAGTAATCCAAACATTGAAAACAAAACTTTTTAAAAACAAGCAGAAATTTCTATGGATTATAATACCATAAAGAATTTTCCTTAATTGTTTCTTCTACATGCAAGAAATACGACATTAGAAAATATCGAAACATTTCTATTTTCAAGAACGGCCAAAAACTTTTAATGCGAACAGCTTAATCAAGCTGGTTTTGACATCAATATGGAAGATTTTTTTACCGTTAGTTGTAGCATAAAACCAAAAGGAATCTCAATCAAATGACATAAAACGCGAACAGGTGGACAACAGATTTTGAAGATATATAATTGGTGTAGCAGAACAGACTTTGGCATGTTGTAAATAGCATTGACAGTGTGTAGAGTTATTAGAATAATTACATTTTTATAATAAACAGCATTCGGTTTGTTTTACTCCTAAAATTTATTTGATATATATTAAGATATTATGGTTGCTGTCAAATTCACATCCACTCATCTTTAAACCTACCACAGCGAAAAAAATGCAAATCTAGTATACATACACATGATATTTGATTGGTTACAAGTACTGCTGATCATTTCCGTCACTTTGTTTCACATTTAAGTTAATCAATTAAAATAAAATTGTAAGTAAAAGAAGAAAGGAATAAAGGAGGAAGGAACAATCGGGGCAACGACTTTTGATGCTACTGGGAAAAGGGATTAATGGGTAGGGGCGGGAAATTTAGCCTTTTATACGACACCCAATGAGTCTTCTCTCTTTAAGTAATAAGGAAGGCTACTATGGTTTGCGGTCAGGCATTCCCTTATCCACTACCTGGAGACGCGCTCGGCAGCTCTGTAGCCAAAGCCCCTGAAAAAATATTCAGGTGACGGGGAAATAAAAATCATAATTATACAAATCATTCCTCGGCAAATGTACACTGATACCGGCCTCTTTTTTTATATCTTACCTTGGGGTGATGTGTATTATAAATGTGGTCATTCACCAAAAAAAAAAAAAAAACAAACAAACAAAAAAAAAATGGGTATCATGACATTCCTGCTATCTATCTTGCACATTTCCACCATCAACACTACATTCACTTCCCCCTTTCCTGATTTCCTGTGAAAAATAGATCTTAATGCAATAATTTTCTTCATAGTGCTGGATTGTTCTCAAATTTAAATAAACGCTTTTATACAACACTGACATTACATATAGCTAGCATCTTTGAAAAGTTACTATTTATAGTACTTCAATATAAAGAAGTTGCTGAACATTCAAGAGGCAGAATTCTTGTGGTTATAAACATTTCATAGGGGCACATGACAAATTTAGGTTTCAAAAACCAATCACGAACACATAAAACTTCAAATGTAAGTGTGGTTTTAAATTTACAACAATTTACAACAATTATTAAAGAGTAATAAATACCATTGAATACACTAGAAAATGTGAATTGAAGGGAGACAACTTCTTGATTTGTATAAAATTAAGTTACTTTGTCGAAGAATTTAAAAAGTATATTTTCGAAAATTGCCTCATGGTTTGAATAATTGTACACAATCAGCTTAGAGTACCCAAAGTCTGCCAGAATGCAACAGATGTGTATTTTAGATATATAAGGGAAATGTTTTTTTTTTTTAAAGTTTCATTGGATCCATCTTTTACGTCACCTTCAGCAATATTTTAGCTATATTGTGGCGAGAACTGTTTAGTATACAGAACAATCATGTTAAATATATAAAATATGAATATAAAACCATGATAGTATATAAGTAAAACAAGAGTGTAAAATGTAAAAAAAAAATATAATAGGAGAAATGTCACTTTTAACTTTACAATATTAGAACTTAAGATAAATCTATTTAAATCTTACTAAATAAATTGATTGCTTTTAAAAATTTAACGAATTTGTCGCCAGCGACCTTTGTAAACAAGTCTTTCAGACAATCAGCAGAATAATAATTACGTCTGATATCGGCAAAAATCTACACATTCAATTTAAAACATGTTGGATTGTATAAGGACAATTGCTTGGAATACATTCAGTCTCAATATTTAGCTATATTATGAAATATATATTATGAAATTTAGCCTCCATAATATGACTTGCGCATCATGTCTGTAACATTACATTCATCTTATGGTTTCTAAAACTTAAATTTGTCTAAACAAGGGTGTAATCAGAATCTGAATTAAGAGTAAGTTCGATATTTAGTTATTTGTAACCACTTGGTCGATGCATCTGCTGGTGGAATGTTAGTCCCCGATTGAATTCCCCAACCCACTTCGATCTTAACCCAAAAGCCGATTTCATTTGGAAACTTTAAAATTTCATTTTTTTTTTTTTTTTTTTTTTTTTTTTTTTGTTGTTGAAAACCAAGAGGTATCTCCGTGATGCAAAGCTCTCTCCTAGGCTGATTGTTGACTTTCCATTTAGATCAGCTTTAAACATCCTTGCATTTATGGTCTTTCAAATGTTTAGTTTTTATCTTGACGAATGTGTAATATATTAATTTCGTAATACATTCAACTATGTGTTGTTCTGGTGTATCCTATACGACATTGGGTCAACACTACCTATTCCCACGGTTTTTCCATTGTAACCAACTTGTTTATCGACATCTGACTGTATTCCATGCAGTTGATTATTTTTATTCTTTTTCCTTCCTTTTTTTTGCAGAACCCATTTGGCCTGCCATAACTTAAAAATGTGTTTACCGCTTAAAGGCTTCATGTTAGTGCTCGGTGTTCGACAATTCACCATCTGCGCACAATCTAGTGCATCTTCGGCTTCCTGGTCAGCAACAAATTGATTTCCAGAAGCAACAGCTGCAATCTAAAAAAATACAGCAACATCAGAGAGAAAAAAATATGGAAAAAGAAAACCAGATGAAGATGTCTTCATTATTTCAACAAATGAGCCATAGTCTCTTCTACCTGGTGTCAAACGGCAAGCGAAATTGAAATCCCAGCGGGACAAACAAGTTATTCCACCACAGTCCAGTTCAAGCTAACGTCAAAGCTTCAAAAACAAGAAGACATCAAGAAAATGATGGGCGTAATAAGCACATTCGAAGAGAAGGGTGCAAATCCCAATACTACAAAGTTTGGACTGGACACTTTTTAGGAGCCACTTTGGTTGGGTTCAATACAAATCAAATTAGCACACCAGTTCACTGTCAAAGTATTGGCAGTTTTCCTACACAGCCAATTATATCGCCAACCTCACACTGCCTGAATAGCGTATGGCTACCACTGGTAATGACTCGGGACGCTCACCAGAGAATGCATAAATCAAATCATTATTGAATATCAAACCATGACTGCATACACAAGCTGAGAAGTTCTTGACGAAACATTTCAATATGTGGGTATAATGCGAAAAATCAGTTACCGGCAGACAGGAAGTGGAGGAGTGACAAGACTTCAAAAAGGCGAGACGCCGTATAACTGATCATCTTACCGAAGCTTTAAACTAAATATCAAATTATTGCTGCATACACAGGTTGACAAATTCATGACAAAACTTTTCAATATATGCCTATAACGGGAAATATGCAAGTTATAGGCAAGCAGTAAGTAGATAAGTGACGGACTAAAAGAAGGAGACACGGTACAACTGATCATACCAATGCTTCAAACCAAATATCAAATCATTACTGCATACACAAGCCGAGAAATCTTGATTGATTAGTTAAGAGTTCAAAGTCTTTTGAGCAATATTTCAGCTATATAAGGACGAGAACAAGTTAATCAATCAAAAAATATATAAGTAAATGAAGAAAGAAACAAAGGTGAAAGTGACAATTGGGAGATTTAATTGCCACTACAAAAAAAGGGGAAATGGGTAGCGGCAGGAAATTTAGCCTTCTATACGAGTCCCAGTGACTCTGCTCTCTTTAGACAATATAGAAGGGGTCTTTATACTGCATGGAGCGTGGCGTTTCTCCACACAGTTTGGCAACAATGGATCGCAATCAGGCGCGGTCATAGTTTATGACCTGACTACCCCGCATAGACATGGCATTTCCCTATATACCAACTGTGGACACGTCCGAAGCTCTGTAGACGGAGCCAAGAAGAGAAATCCTTTGACAAAAATTTTGGACGGACGTACGTACGAACGGACGGCCAAATGTAAAACTTAATTTCCAAGTCGCCTTACGACGGGGGCATAACAAACAACGGACGGATAAGGGTAAAACATTATGCCCCCGTCGCCTTACGACAAGGACATAAAAATAAACTAAATTGTAAATACAATCGTTATCATAAATTATTGTCAGACATATTTATAGTTCCAAGATGCAGAGACACAACAACCAGAAGTCTTTGAATTGGAATCTATCAATCCGTGTTGAACTAAACAACCTGAAAACAATTCAGCTGATGCTGAAAACACAGTCGTCCAAACACATACTTATGATATTGAAATAAATGTATTAGTTAAATGGTGAATATGTAGATACACAAGACATAAAAAGATCATTGCTTACCAAAAATCATTATCAATTAATGCTTTACCAAAAATGTGTACTGATGAGGAATAACAGTTACATGTTTCTCTTTTACCTGTACTGCCTTTCAATTATTGTGCTCATTAAAATTGACTTAACTGCTAACGATTGGTATTGTGCCATTCTAATTAAAATTAGATCTTCAAATTGCTCCTTACAGTCACTGCATGGTAGATCTAACAACACCCCACTTTACTTTCTGTTTCTATAATTCATTCGAAATCCTCGGCTTTTAACATTAAGCTTAATGTCTACAAAATCATGAAGACTGGATTCTGATTGGTTGATGTCAAAGGTCACAGAACTGAAAGTCAAATTGAATGTTGTTAGACAGTGACAGTAAGGAACAATTGGTAGATCTAATTTTAATTAGATTGGTATTATGCTACCAATCCGTCAAATGAAACACACAATTGTGAGTAAAAAGGGAAAGGATCCTACAGTTTTACGACATATTTATTACTTAAGGCATTCAATTGTTATAGGTATAAAAGCAATTTGGGAAGCTTTATCCATGTGTAAACACAGCCACCTCATTAACTGAACAAAATACCAAGGTATTTGTGTTTAGTTTGTGAATGAGTTGGCCTCGTTTACACATCGATACACTCCTCCAAAATTATTTCTAATTCTTATAATTCTAATTCAAATACCCCGCGTTAACTAGGGGGCTTAATCTTTTTATTATTCTTCAAGGGCCTGTCCAATGTCTAGTAATTTATGATGGCATTTACTTGTAAACATACTAAGGTCGTATCATTTGGTCCCCGTTCGGATCCCGGGGTAGAATAGGTCCAGGCGCACACCTTAAACTGGTTGATTTATTGGAGTGTTACGTCGAAAGAGTAATATTTCAGTTTATAAGGACGAGAACCTGTAATGCAATAAAAAAAAGAACAACAAGAAAGAATTTAATACGTTTTTATTATGGAAAAGAAACAGTCGGACAAATGCTTAAACCGGGACCGGTGGTATAAACATCTGTAGGCGGAGCTAAGTTTTAAAATGTTCAGTATTTTGGCCGCGGTCATCTGGAGGGAAGTAAATGAACAATTATCACTATAAAAATATGTTTTGGATTTCAATAACTTGCATGCATGCTCAAAACATATAATTTCTTCACAACATGCAATTTTATGCAAAAACATACTTCTCGTGTTACACAAGGAATTCAAATTTCTGACATCTGTGACCTAAAGGTCAAAGTAGTCATGTGATCACAATCAGCTGCAAAATAAAAATAAAACCACGTGCTGAAAGCATGCTTTGACTTACCGTTTTCTTCGCCGCTAAATCCAACGTTTCCAGTCTGTTGTCACAGGTATGTATTAATCCGAGTCTATTTTATGTAAATTGGGAAGAATTTCGAAATAAAAGTTTGTTTTTTATTATTTCACACTTATAAATCAATCAGATCAATATGTACATTAGAATAAATCTGACCTGTGATTTTTACACTCGATGTTACATCCATCTATGGCCCATGTATGGAATGTTCGGTGGGTTGGGAAATATTTTCCTAACAGTATCAAGAACACAGGTTGGCATCACATCTCTCATTTCCCCATAATTTATCCAGGATTCGTCGTCATCATCATTATTGCGGTCCCTCTGAATAAAATTGTTTTTTTTTTCGTAGATAGCGAGGATAGTTGCCGCCACCACTTCTTTGGATTAGTGTCCAAAACTTTTTATATTTGGTTTTTCTGAGTCCTTTGTTTCTTATGTGTGCACTTACTTGAATCAGCGGCAACCAACTTTGTCGATAAAGTGTTACACACGGGTCCAAGAAACATTCTGGACATTCCTTTAGCGAAGTGTTGGTTGTTGATGCCAAAGGATTTGTTTCCTTGCCCGATATTATATTTACTTCAGCTTGTAAATCAGATTGATTCACGATTCTATTGTCATCAACATCATTTGCATTGTTTATTTCTGTACCGAGGTCATCCGATATGTTTACATTCTCCAATACACAAATTTTTATCTAATAAAAAGGTCAAAGATGGGGTCAACCCAGCAGCCGTGTGTAATAAAGGTGTATCGTCTGTTGCAATGCTATCGTTTTGATTCGAATCTTCCCATGGTTTTTTTTTTAATTTCCAAAATCCCATCCGTGAAAAGTGAAAAATTCCTTTTAAAACCTCCAATTGTTCTTTCGTGATTTTAATTGTCACTGTCCCTTTCTCCTCCATCGTATGTATCAACAAATTAATTTACGCACGCTTTTTGGCGGTTTCTTCTCTGGGGTACAGAATATGTTTACACATGGCTTATTACTATCATTCTATGTGAGGGGGACATGAATGTTTTTCTTTTGAGATATTTTCTTCGAAAATGATAAAAGATGAGAAATCTAACAGATACTTCTATTATCAATTGTAACTCTTGAAAAAAGTCCACTAGGTCGTATTGTACAGAAAAAAATGTAAGACAGCGTTGGGACATTTCCAAAATATTACCGGATCGACTTAAAATTCAAATATTTAGGGGGTGATGAAATATATTCTGATTTGAAAATTCAATACGACCAGATGAAACACGGTGATCGATAACTTTTTTAATCAATAGTTTTTGTGAACTAGGTTGACGGCTTATATAATTAAAAAATACATATTTGTCATATTATATCCAGCTTTCATAGTTTTTTTTCTCCAGCCACATTACCCATACGTTGAAATTGTCTATTCCTGGTAGTACCTTGCGATGATCAAAAGCATTTCCGCGCAAAATTTGAATCTATAAACAAGTTAGTCAAAGTTACAAAGTCAATATGGAGCGTCTAAGAGATGAAAACCACAATGAAGGTGGGCGTCGAAAAAGAGTCTGACAGTGGACCACAAATGAAGGCACGAAATGAAAAGAGAAAGCCACAAGTTGCTTTGCCTGTCCAAGGGACTATTAGTTTTTATGTTCAAAATGATGAGATGAAAACAGAATTATTCAATAAGATTGGTCGTGCAAAACTTTTAGTTGGCGACAAAATTTCAACCGTTAGTAACACTCGTATTTTACATGAAGTTCTTGATTATTTCCTAAAGAAATATAGTAATTCTAATATTTCGAACTCGTCTGATGTAAGTAATGCTGAATTTGATAACTTCAATCCATATCTCGTGTCCTCTTCCGACCAATGTGACGAACCTATATTCCTTGCAGCTGAATCCGCTATCTGTAATTTATCAGCGTGCATCTAACAACATAGCCGTCAATGTTCCCGTGCGTTGGAAACAAAAGGGATAGAAATTTTTGGACACTTCGGTAAAATTTCAATGTTGTGTGAAGACGGCCAATCCTACAAGATTGATACATCGACTCGTTTACCCGGTGGTCGTTTTGTAGTAAATTTCAGAATGATACATGGGATCTATACATCTGGTCTAAGGTACGTAAAATCGGCAGACAGGATGCTTACAAGATTCGTTCTACAATGAGATTCAAGGACTTTATTGTGAGAAAACGAATGAGGTAGCGTCAGAGTGCATTACCGATGCTGTTGAGGAGGAAGCAGCTCTAACGATGCTAGAGACGAACGACAACGAGGAGGAATATAACGGAATTACAATACTCTCCGATGCCAGACATGGGTGGCGTAAGAACGCTAGACATTCGGTTGTGATCGCTCTTGGACTGAAAACTCACGAAGTTGTTGGAGCCGTTGTTGTCACTGACGACGACCATATAAGCTAAAGACATGAGATGTTTGGTGTTGAGAAACTGTGCGAGCATTTCGATGATCAGGGTGTGATTGTGAATGTTCACGGACACGACAGCAACATGGTGGTAAACAAGTTTCTCAATTCAGAAAAACCGCTAGTTACTAACGCAAACGATACATGGCATGTTACAAAGGGAATAAACAGAGAGATTAAGAAAATTTGTAGCGGTCCGCAGAAATATCATAGGATACAGTGGCATTGAAAACTTAGTGACAAGGCTGCGTCTATAAAGACCCATTGCTACTATGTGATGAAAAACTGTGAAGGATCAGCGGGTAAACTGAAATTTCTTCAAAACAACATTGTGTTCCACGACCAAAATGTGCACGATCACTGTTTACCAAGCTCTAGGTGTCGAACTGATCTTAATTATCAGCCTAGTAAAGTTGTGATCAAGGATCCCATAGCCGTTAAATTATTGGAAAGGTCAATTCACAATCTTCAATTGTACAAAACTCCTAAGGATTACGTTGACTGTATAGACACACATTATGTCGAGTCATTCAATAATGCGTGTTTGAACCTTCATGATTGATTGATTGATTGGTGTTTAACGTCAACTTCAGCAATATTTCAGCTATATTGTGGCGAGAACTGTTAAGTATACTGAACAATTTCAATGGATACAAAAAAATATCAATATAAAACCATATAGCTTATACAAGTAAAAACAAATGGGCAAAACGCAAAAAACACAACAGAAGGAATCCTGGTCCAACAGTAACAATATTAGAAATTAGAAACTCAATTTAAAAATTAATCCATTGAAATCTTACTAAATAAATTGATTGCTTTTAAAAATTGAACGATTTTGTCGCCAGCGACATTTGTAAATAGGTCTTTAAGACAATCAGCCGAATAAAAGAACATTCATGATGAAAGGATTGTATTCGGAGATGATGAATATAAACGACGCACAAATATGGCCATCCTCGACTGGAATGATTGATTGATTGATTGATGTTTTACGCCAACCTCAGTAATATTTCAGCTATATTGTGGCGAGAACTGTTGGGTTTATTGAACAATTTTAATAAATGCATAAAATATTAATATAAAACCATATAGCTTTATACAAGTAAAACAGATGTGTAAAATGTTAAAAAACATAATAGTTATTTTTTGGTTTAACAATAACAATATTAGAAATTAGAAACTTGTTTAAAATTGATCCATTTAAATCTTACTAAATAGGTTGATTGCTTTTAAAAACTGAACGATTTTGTCGCCAGCGACGTTTGTAAATAGGTCTTTAAGACAATCAGCCGAATAAAAGAACAATCATGATAAAAGGATTGTATTCGGAGATGATGAATATAAACGACGCACAAATATGGCCATCCTCGACTGGAATGAGAACACTGATTGACAATGTACATCTGTGACATTGACGGAAGGCCCTCGTCATCCGCGCCGAAGAATTGAAAAGCGTATTTTGAAACGAAAAACAAGAGTTTATTCTAAGGACATTTGGAATTGTGTGAAGGATTATTTGTTTCGTCGTAAAAACTTTGAATTTAATAAATTTTATCAATAAAATCAGTTCTAACAGTAAGTTTGTTTTTCATTCATAATAGTTTATGATACACAGTAAATGCATGCTTGCGTCATAAAACACGTTGTAAAACTAGCAGTGGTATTCACATTCCACAATGAGTATTGATTTTTTTTCTAAAAATAGAAGCATGCACTGACTAATCTTCTGATAAGCTCCGCCTTAATTTTTGGTCGGTAGGTACTACCGCAAATGCAGGTTTGTTTAGGTTCTAGTGCTGCTGATGAGGAATTAATTTCCGAAATTGCCATACAGTTCATTTAAATTATTGCAGTTGGAGTTAACATATGTGTTATAGTCTCATGTTCATTTACTCCATATCCTATCGTAAAATATTTAATAAAGGAGTTTGTTCTTATTGCAGTGTAGAGTTGGTAAAACAATTCCCCGTGGTAGAGATGCATGCTCTTTATATTTCTTAGATATGGTGTTCTTGTACATGAGATAATATCTAATGTGTAGACTTTGTTCAGTTACTATTATTTAAATTTATATGAATTCTAAAACCGAAGTACCAACTTCCTCCATCGTAGTTTTGTCCTTAGCTATATTTGATATTACTGATTATTCGGATTTCGACAACTTATGTCTCATCAGTGAAGATCAAACCAAAACATTTGGAATTACAAAAACAGGAAAACAGCAAACACCTACTATGGTCAGGAACTACAATCACATACTACAATTTACAAGCAAACTGCACCAGAAAAACACTAATGAAAACAAGAGACAAACATAAATAACGATAGGAACTCGGGATAGCCGGACTTGGTACCGGCACCAGCAAAAGCCAGTGGTAGGGTTAAACCGGTGTATGGGTACCCAAACCTCCCCTTTCTCTATCACGTTTCCCTATAGTATCATAAACATGCGAATAAAACCCAATATAGGTAGACTACTAACTCAATGACCACTATCTTGGAACAGAAAAAGCATAAGACAAAACGTAATTTTGAAAGAAGGGTCAAAGAGTGCTCGCCGCTAAACTGCCGGCTAGCTCAAGGAATCTAGTCTGCTGGTAAAACACTGTCGCACTACGGAAGAAAAATCAAACCCAAAACTCCCCGAAGGGTTTGGTAAAGAGTCTTCATGTATTTCAGCAGACATCGGCAGTATCAGTGAGAGGCCAGTATATATGTAAAATCTGCAGGTCACTGGAATCCAAAGCCAAATTAACGGACTTGTTCAGAATATCTCGTCGATATCCACTATTACGTAAA
>MJUU01055889.1:0-10425 GCA_002080025.1 Modiolus philippinarum
TTGCAGAACTTGGTTAAACACAGCAGCAAGTGATAATGTTTCAGATCCAATGGTGGCTTATTTTTCTGAGGAGACACAGTTTGCCGTTTTTATCACCACAAGTAGAATTTATAATTCTCCACCTACTATGACAAGTACCAGATTTATAACCATTACAGAAGACCAAGGTATATAATGATATAGGCCTTAGAAATGTGGTTCTTCTGCAGATTTGCTTATTTCTGCAGATCTGGACATCATTTTACTGAAGAACTTATGACTTGCGATCAGTCATAACATACAAACTTTAGTAGTAATATACAACCAAAAATACAACTTATAACCTTTGATAATATGCCCCATTGATCTTGTCTTATTCTGTCACTATTATGTAATTTTTATACGACCGCAAAAATTTGAGGTCGTATAATGGTATGGTGCTGTCGTTGTCGTCCGTAGACACTTTTGTTTTTGGTCAATAACTTTAGTTCTAGTTGATCAATCCATATGAAATTTTAATACAATGTTCCTTGGCACAAAAGAAAGACTGACTTGTTTTGGTAATTGTGGCCCTGCCCGTTTCTAAAAAAGGGGCGAAATTGGGTGTTTTCACATTTTTGACTGTAGAATCTTTATTATTTATTGGATTTTGATGGGGTTTGTTTCAGTGTGCTCCTGAGGAAATTTCCAATCTATATGCCAATGGATATACGTAGCATGTACCGCTCACGAGATAAATGGGGCCCAACAGGGGCAAATCTAAAAAAAAAAAAAAAAAAAATTATTTTAAGTCCGATTTTGATGCAGTTTTTTTCAATGGATTCCTTGTGAAAAATTAATATGGCACTCAAATATTAGATTCTTGATAACTCGTTTCCTTTCCCAGATATGAGTGGCTGAAAGGGGACAAAATTGCAAATTTGCAGATTATGTAGAATTTTTATTTTTCATCGGATTTCAATGGGATTTTTTTCTTTGGATTCCTCTTGATCTCAGCTTTCAGTATTATGTCAACGGAGTTGGCGTAGCTCTTCACGTTTCCGAGATACAAGGGATCAAAGGGGCCAAAATTACGAATTTGCAGATTATGTAGAATTTTTATTTTTCATCAGATTTCGATAGGATTTTTTTCTTTGGATTCCTCTGGATCTAAGCTTTCAGTAGTTTGTCAACGAATTTTGTGTAGCACTTACCGTTTCCAAGCTACAAGGGGTCAAAGGGGCCAAAATTGCAATTTTTCTAAATATGTCAAATCATTATTTTTCATCAGATTTCGATGGGATTTTTTTCTTTGGATTCCTCTTGATCTAAGCTTTCAGTAGTATGCCAATGGATTTTGTGTAGGTCTTATCGTTTCTGAGCTATAAGGGGTCAAAGGGACCAAAATGCATTTTTCTAAATATGTCAAATCTTTATTTTTCATCCGATTTCGATGGAAATTTTTTCTTTTAATTTCTATGGATGTAAAGTTTTAGTTGATAGTACATATTTTGCAAAGCTCTTTCGTTTTTTTTATCAGTAAGTGATCAAAAGGGTTGATTTTTTCCCTATATTGTTTCCAGCTAATTACTGTGTCGAGCTTCTTTTTGTGTCCATCTAATTATTGTGTCAAGCTCTTTACTGTGTCCACATTCACTTTAAACTACTTTTGTTGAAATTTCAGTTGTTGACGTGCTGCGGTCGTATCATGCTGTGCTCGGCGTAGCCCTTTATTTCCTCAGGTAATGTTCATTTGAATAATATCAACCTATTGTTTTTTATCCCAAGCAAACCAAGTTTAGGAGGGGGTGGGTGAGGGAAAGACACAATATGCAGCTGTGCATGAAGGATTATGATTATTGTTTGACACCACAATGGGGAGAAAATTTGGCTTTAACTTTTCATTGATTCCTTCTAGAAAGAGTACCTCATAAGTGTTGAGCCTCTTGAACCACTTAAAGGGATTTTTTAATGAAAATTAATACATAGGAAAGACACTATATGGAGATGTGCTTGAAGAAACATCCTTATTGTCCAACTCTACAAAGAGGAGCCAGCCTTTCGATATTTGGTATGCAGTTGCATTAGCATCAGTAAAGCTCAGTGTCAGTAGTGTTTTATGTCTATGCACCCGCAGTCATGCTCCATTGACTTCTAAATTTTGAATTGTTTTTTTCAAATGTTTAAGTTTTTTCTTGTGTCTGTTTAGCATCAACCACTAATCGTTGCCCATTGATATTTGGTATGCAGTTGCATTAGCATCAGTATAGATCAGTTTCAGTGGCGTTTAATGTCTGTGACCCCACAGTCATGCTCCACTGACTTTGAAAATTTGCACTGTTTATCAATGTTAAGTTTTTTCTTGGGTCTGTTTAGCATCAACCACTCATTGTTGCCCATTGATATGTGGTATGCAGTTGCATTAACATCAGTACAGATCAGTTTCAGTAGCGTTTTATGTCTATGACACTGCAGTCATGCTCCACTGACTTTGAAAATTTGCACTGTTTATCAATGTTAAGTTTTTTCTTGAGTCCGTTTAACATCAACCACTCATAATAGCCCATTGATCTTTGGTATGCAGTTACATTATCATGATTGAGATCAGATTCAGTGGCATTTTATGTCTATGACCCTGCAGTCATGCTCCACTGACTTTGAAATTTTGCAGCCACTCGATATTTGCATGCAGTTGCATCCTGAGGATTATACACATCTATCATGCTTGAACAATCATATGAAGATTTTAGCAATCAGGTAGTACACACAAATTAAGACCTACATTTTGTTATCATAGCTGCTGCTGAAGATCAGTGTGCAGATTCATGCGATGCATGGGAAAGGCAAGATATATTCTGTGTCATATATATTAGTGAGCTTTGCATAGTTTTGTTACTTGTCACAAACTCTACAGAAAAATTTGGTTTGTATTTGAAGTATTTTCTGAAACAGAAAGTCGATATTGATAGTTTTTCATTGTTTTTTTGTAAAAAGATATAGGTTACTAGAAATTATATTGGTTTTGCTTGAATTCAGTACCACAGATTGCAAGTAATGTTCCTATCTGTTTTAGGTACTCTACAGTTTCAGTTGGTTGCCTTTGATGAAGAAAATGATCCTGTAAAGTTTTACCTGAGGAATAAGACCTATAATATGGGTTATCCTATACTTCACGAGAATGGAATGTAAGTACATTTTTATACGACCGTAAAAAATTTGAGGTCGTCTAATGGTATGGTGCTGTCGTCGTTGTCATGGTCGTTGTTGTCGTCCGTAGACACTTTTGTTTTTGGTAAATAACTCTAGTTCTAGTTGATCAATCCTTATGAAATTTTAAAACAATGTTCCTTGGCACAAAAGAAAGACTTTGACTTGTTTTGGTAATTGTGGCCCTGCCATTTTCTAAAAAAGGGACCAAAAAGGGCTAAATTTGGTGTTTTCATATATGTAGCTATAGAATATTTATTTTTTATCAGATTTTGATGGGGTTTCTTTCAGTGTGCTCCTGAGGAAATTTCCAATCTGCAGCATCAAACGGATTTCATGCTGCATGTACTGTTCTTGAGATAAATGGCCTGAAAGGGGTGAATCTCAAAAATTTTATTATTTTTATTTTTAGTCCGATTTTGATGCAGTTTTTATACGCCCGTCTAATGACAGACGTATTATGGTATACCAATGTCCGATTGTCTCTCTGTCCGTCCGTTTCATATGTCACGCTCTAACTTGATAACCCTTTGGCCAATTTACTTCAAACTTTGTAGAAGTATTGGGTATGATGGCTTGACGATCTGTATACTTTTTCGTGAAGTTTCAATTTTTATTGCAAGAGTTATGGGACTTTATTTGTCAATTTTTAGGCAATTCTTCACATGTCGCGCTCATAGTTGCCAACAATGAAAAATCATGTCATGACATGACATGAGATACCAAAAAGCGTGTGAAAACGCGCGACATACTTTCGGATTATTGAACAAAATTTATATAAAATAATTTTGCCAATATAAACGCCCATTGTACTCAACATTTGCCTGTTTTGCTGATTTTAGAACTACCTGACTAGGTACATATTCAAAACAATTACAAGTTTGGTTGAATTTACAAGTCAATAGGGCAAAAGTTAGCAGAGTTCTCAGCCTTGTCCTTGATGATTACCTCATTCAACAAATTTTTTGTAGCTGGCAAGGAGGAAATGGGCATCGACCCGTTTTGACAGATAAATGGTTTCAAATAAGCCCTCGCTTTTGTATATCCGACTATATCACTTTCTATAAATGATCTAATATAAATATGTAAACTGCCACGATCACTTTCTTTGACTTCAAACTTGGAGTCCCAAATTTTGTTTTCGTATCACTGATCCAGTACAAAAATATCGTTTTCTATTTGCACTCGTGTCTTTAGTCGTCGTACCCAACCAAGAAATTTATTGAAACGATTTAAAATCAGTTGCTTGGCCGAATCAAAGTTTGTAATTTACCTTAGGGTCATGAAAAAGCCAGAGAATCACGGGGATCCATAGCGCTAATAACCAAAAACATGAACAACGGTCGTGGAAAAGTCAAGAGAATCACGAAAAACGCGATATCGCTAATAACCAAAAACATAAACAACTAAAAGCGTGTAATGGCATGTGAAGTTCTGAAAAGCGTGTACACGCCGTGTGACAAAATCTACGCGTGTAAACCATTGAAAAAGCGTGTGTAACACGCCAAAATCATGTGAGTTGGCAACTATGGTCGCGCTCTAACTTGAGAACCATTTGGCCAATTCACTTCAAACTTTGTAGAGGTATTGGGCATGATGGCTTGACAATCTGTATACTTTATCTTGAAATTTAAATTTTTCTTGCAAGAGTTATGGGACTTTATTCATCAACTTAAATGCATTTTTTCACATGTCACGCTCTAACTTGAGAACCATTTGGCCAATTCACTTGAAAATTTGTAGAGGTATTGGGTATGATGGCCTGACGATCTGTATATTTTTTCTTGAAATTTCTATTTTTCTTGCAAGAGTTATGGGACTTAATTTGTCAATTTTAATGCAATTTTATACATATTGGCTTTACTTGACAATCTTTCTTCAAACTTTGTAGAGATATCAAGCTTAATAGCCAGTTAAAGGTGCACTCTAAAATGAGAACCCCTTACCTAAATTACATTAGTGACGATGGGCGTATCATGCGACTTGGCGCAGCTGTTTATTTACAATGGATTCCTTATGAAAAATTAACATGGTGCTGAACCATCAGATTTTTGATAACGCCTTTCTTTTCCAAGCTATAAGGGGCTAAATGGGGTCAAAATTGCAAATATAGAAATAACTTAAAAATTTTATTTGTCATCGAATTTCAATGGAATTTTTTCATTGGATTCCTCCTGAAGTAGGCTTTCAGGTGTGAGCCAACAGATTTTGCATAGCTCATATGGTTCCAGAGTTATTAGGGATCAAAAAGTTGATTTTTATTTTCAGTAGTTTGTGTCAACCTAATTTCTGTGTTAAGCTCTTTATTGTGTCCATCTAATTACTGTGTCAAACCTTTTACTGTGTCCACATTCATTTTAAATTACATTTGTTCAAATTTCAGTGGTCGACATGCTGTGGTTGTATCATGCTGCGCTCGGCGTAGCCCTTTATTAAACAAATAAAATGAACATTTCTGCTATACATGAATATGTTCGATTTATAAGTAGACACAAGACACTTAATTTTCAGAGGGAAAATACTTTTTTGTAACACTTAAGGATATTGAATGGTTCTGAAACTGAAGCTCATACTTCCTTAAGGTAGTACAGAAGTTTAAAACTTAGTGTATAGCTTTATATTCACAGTTCGAAATTTTCGCGGTTTTCAATATGGGATCTATTCGCGGGGTTTTATTTTCGTGGATTTTTAGTAAAAGTCTTTATGTTCAATTATATTCATGTCGACAGTAAAATATTCGCGGGTATAAATTTTTGCGCTCATCGACGAAAACACTAATAGCGCGAAAATTAATACCCCGCGAAATATAACAACCATACAGTATAATGCATCATTTTTGCACATCTGACAAAAAATGGAATTTGCTATTGGAATTTTGGCAAAATGATTTTCAATGTCTTAGAATAGTAAAATTTGATCAAATAAGCCACTTTTATTAGCTTGCCATTCAGAATATTGTACCTTTTCATCAAGCTGCTGTTCTATTAAGGGGAGATAATCTGAATAGATACGATAGGAAAAATCAGTTTTTGGCCATTTATTCAAAAATCTGTCCAGGGACCCCATTTTTTTTTCAAATCAAAGGCAAGTATATTTGCTAATTAATTACCAAATTTTAAAAAATTCTATCAGATATAATTAAGATAAATTAAAATTTGCTAATTTTTCCCTATTATTTCAACCAAAATAGCTTATTTTTACATGACAGATTTTTAAGCTTATTTGGCCAGTGACCCCCAATTTTTATTTTATTTATTGTATGCTCTTACAATAAAGTATTAGTCATGAAAATATAAGAAAATTCTATCTGACCCCTGTACCACCTTAATATGTTAGAAAATGTACGTACTACACTAAGATGACATTTAATTCCTTAATTTCATGAAAAATGTTTTATTTGATAGATTGATGTACACACCATGCACGGATTGTTCTGGAGTGGAGACAATTTCCATTACATTAAGAGAAACTCAAACTGATCAAAATGTTGAACCAGCCAGTACTGATACAGATATAACTATCACTGTGACAGATTTAAATGACCCTCCAGTAGTATTTATAACACAACATGGACAGTCAATCTTACCTGAAGATGTTACGGAACCTATTTTGGTAACTAATCTCTTATAAATATTTAGAATGCAAGATTATAGATGATTTGGTCTTTGTAATAGTTAGATGCTTGATTTTGGTAAGATTTTATGATTTTTACCAGGTTTTCCATCGGAAAAATCCGGTTATTAAAATGGTGAAAATGGCGGGCGGGCGGCTGCTAAATGGGTTCATCATTTGTCCGGTGCAAATCTCCTACAGTATTTCAGACAGGAAGTTTTTATTTTGTAGATCAATTGTACATATATTAAGATGTGCATGGTACTTTGATTTTGATTTTTGATTATTTATGTCAAAAATATCAGTTGTTGAACTTAGTCATTTTTACATCAAATTTTTAACAATAGGGTACCCCTTTGTCTGGAGCAAATCTCCTACAGTATAAGACATAGGAAGTTTTTAATTTGCAGATCAGTTGTACATATATCAAAGGTGTGCATGGTACTTTGGTTTTGATTTTTGTTGAATAATGGCAAAATTACCAGTTGTTGAACTTAGTCATTTTTAGGTCAAATATTTACCAATAGGGTGTCCCTTTTGTCCAAAACAAATCTCCTAGTACAGTTTAATAGACGAGAAGTTTATATAATGCAGATCATCTGTACCTGTATCAGAGGTGTGCACAGTTTTATTTTCATTTTTGATTAAAATCCAAGTAGCTGAACTTTCAGAAATAGGCTACTTTGATGGAAGGTTTAACATTGAAAATTAATGAAAATTATAAGTACATTTCAAATATTCAGGGTCAACCCATATGTAAGATATACTGTCCATGTAAAAGAAAACCCGGTTTGCTGTCACATTGACAGCTTTCGTTTTGTATTGTTTCACATAGGAACTTCCTGTTTGTTAAATAATACTTTATATTACTTCTGTTTTATTTTGTATAAGCAAGCAGCTTGATATATTTTGTTTTGCATCCAGCCCAAGATTTACATAATGCATTTAAAGTGAAATTGTACCACTCACTTTTGTCATGGATTTTATATCCGATATGTCATTGTCATGTGAACAGAGTATTTTGCCTCCCATGCTTATCATTACAAATCATTCTCAGCCACTTTCCAAATTTCAAAAAGAGAAAGACAGCATATAATATGTAATTTTATGAAATTTATAAAATTTGATTGGTGTGTTTAATGCTTTGTTTATTTCTTTTAATTAAACAGGTATACTTAGAACAAAGAAATTCATTCAACAAAGAATTATGGACAGAGGACTTTTCCTCTCTACTTGGTGCATATGATATAGAAAAACAAGATCTATTTGTCACTGTTTTGCAGCCAAGTTTAGGTGAAATTCAACTGACAGATTCAAAAACAACAGTTCCAAGCTTAGATAGCTGTCCCACAGAAATAAAAGTAAGATAAAAACAGTTACAGGATTTAAGGGTAAAAATAATAATGTGTCTACATCATGTGTCTTCATGATGTAAATATTCTGTTACAAATACACTTACAGTCTTAATAAATTTCAAGTTAAAACTGAATAACACCAATACATGAATTCAGAGTGTATAAGAATGTACTCTTCATATTGTAATGCAGAACATAAGTCTGACCACCTTGTAATCATCATAGCAAATTAACTATACTTTCTATACTTGGTAGATAAACCTTGTCTGCATGTCCTTCCAGATATTGTATCTGTCACAATTTTCTTAGCTTCTATTTGTCATTAGATTTGGATTATCATAAGGAGCTTCAAAGAAGATTGTGTCCTTTACTTTTGCATGTAGTAAACAATTTTAACTGTTCCTTTATTAAATTTAAAAGTCAATGCAAATTACAGAAGAAATGAATAAATTTGGAAGGGGGATGTAGTGCTGCAATAGTCTGTCCTTTGGTACTTTGTATGTCTGTTAGGTTTTGCATTATGGTCCACTTCTCAGAATTAGTCACCTGTACAATGTAATTTATAGAAACTTTACCTCCGTTTTATTTCTTTGTGGCTTTTGTTTGATATTTTAAATAACAAATATAACTAAATAAATTAACAGAGTGTCCTAAAGAGGGGTTTCTTCATCTAAAAAAAGTGGCCTTGTCCCATATAAGGGAAATAATTTTGTAAATGTAAAATGTGTAATATTTATAGGATATATTCCAAAATGCTTTCATGTGTGTATGATCAAACTGAATTAATTTCTTAGACATTACAAACAACAGATGGGATCAAGTGGTTAAAAACAATCAATGGTACATTTTTCTGCATTTTCCTTTCATGTACGAAAAATTACAGCATGCTAAAATAAAAATGCATGTGTATGTTGTACTTAGGCGTATGTCATGTACAAATGAACAGAAAATGATAAAAGTCTTGTACAAAAAAACCTTTACATCTTCAAAGATGAATATATCTTCAGCGGAATTCTAAAGCAACAAAGTGAAAAGTTAAATACCTAAGGTTGAAAAGACAAGCAATACAGATGCAAAATGGGCCTATGTTTATTAAAAACTATGATTGAAAATGACTTGCTGTATCAATTCCAATCCGGTTGAAAATGACTTGCTGTATCAATTCCAATCTGGTTTTAGACCTTGGTACTCAATAGATGCTTTTAAGAGGACTAAATCCTTTTTTTTTTATGTGAAATGTTTTGATTAGACAAGTTGACTTTTTCTTTACAGGTCTAAGGGTTTAGATAAGTACCTGTTTTGCTGTATAAATTTTCACAAGTAATAATTCATAATTTTTACAGGTAACATCTGAACCATGTGGTAATTTTAGCCAGTCCCTACCCCACAACAAAGATACAATGTCTTGGATATCTACAGTATTAACATACAAACAAACTATGATGTCTAGTGGTAATGACTTCATGAAGATATATTTCACTGATTCTATGAATGCTTCATCATCAGTTATCACACTACAGTTTGTTATAATGGAGTCTCCCTGTCAGAATGAAGGACTATGCCAGAGTATGTATGATTTCCAACTTCATTTGTCAATTTTAGCTCATCTGCTTATAGCCAAGGTGAGCTTTTGCCATCACTTTGCATCCAATGTCTGTCTGTCCTCCGTCCATCATCAATCGTCCATTGTCCATCCGGTGTAATGGCTTCCAGTGGGCATCATAGTTTACCATTGGATCCTATATATGAGAAAACACATTCAAACATCTATTCCTCTGACACTGCTGAGCCAAATGGAACCCAACTTGGCCACAATAGTCTTTAGATGGTCCCCTGCAAAAAAAGTTGTTTGTCAGGTCAGCACTATATCCAACATGACTGTCAGCGGGGAGCATAGTTCTAACATCAGATCCCTTGGGAACAGACTTTCAAAGATCTTCTCCTCTGAAACTGCTTAGCCAATTGGAACCAAACTTGGCCTCAATAGTCTTTAGGTGGTTTATATGTGATCCACTGCAATAGAATTGTTTTTTCAGGTAAGCACTATAACCAAGATCGCCGCCAGGGGGGTGGGTGTTCTGGGGGTTGGGACCCCCCTTTTTTTTCGGACAATCATGTATTTTTAGCTCACCTGGCTATGCCAGGGTGAGCTTTTGCCATCACTTGGCGTCCGTCGTCTGTCGTCTGTCCGTCCGGCGTAAACTTTTCATTCAAAGATCTTCTCCTCTGAAACCACTGGGCCAATTGGAACCAAATTTGGTCACAATAGTCCTTGGGTGGTCCCCTTTAAAAA